>CAUYQV010142437.1:0-62838 GCA_963574575.1 Galagoides demidoff
GGGTGCCTGTGGTCCCAGCTACTTGGGAGGCGGAGGCAGGAGACTCGCTTGAGCCCAGGAGTTGGAGGCTGCTATGAGCTGTGATGCCATGGCACTCTACCCAGGGGGATAGCTTGAGGCTCCGTCTCAAAAAAAAAAAAAAAAAGAAGTACATTTTATAGTGTGGCCTATGTGTATGACATGTATATGTATACATATATTAAATATAAAAAACAAAAGTTTCATGAAGCATTCATTATCTTTCTACTTTTCTACTTGTGATAGATTTTAGTATTTTCTATTCTATTTTAATCTGCTTGTGTTTATTTAAGGTAAAGTTAATCAGGCCGGTTGTGGTGGCTTACCCCTGTAATCCTAGCACTCTGGGAAGCCAAGGTGGGTGGATTGCTTGAGCTCACAAGTTCAAGACCAGTCTGAGCAAAAGTGAGACTCTGTCTCTAATAAAATAGAAAAAACTGAGGCAAGAAGATCACTTGAGCCCAACAGTTGGAGGTTGCTGTGAGCTGTGACACCACAGTACTCTACTGAGGGTGACAAAGTGAGACTCTGTCTCAAAATAATAAAATAGAATAGAATAGAATATTAATTTTTTTTATTTTGAGACAAAGTCTCACTTTGTCACCCTCAGTAGAGTTCAGTGGGATCATAGCTCACAGCAATCTCAAACACTTGGGCTCAAGCAATTATCTTACCTCAGCCTCCCAAGTAGCTGGGACTACAGGCACCTGCCACAATGCCTGGCTATTTTTAGAGATGAGGTCTCACTCTGGCTCAGGTTGGTCTAGAACTCATGAGATCAGGCAGTCCACCTGCCTTGGCCTCCCAGAGTGCTAGGATTATAGGTGTAAACCACCACACCTGGCCTTAAAGTAAAGAGTAAAGTTAATCTTTTTTTTTTTTTTTAAACAGTCTTACTTTGTTGCCCTTGGTAGAGTGCCATGGAGTTACAGTTCACAGCAACCTCAAACTCTTAGGTTCAAGTGATTCTGTTGCCTCTGCATCCCAAGTAGCTGGGACTATAGGCACCGGCCACAACACCCAGCTATTTTTAGAGATGAGGTCTTGCTCAGGCTGGTCTTGAACTTGTGAGCTCATGCAATCCACCTGCTTTGGCCTCCCAGAGTGGTAAGATTACAGGCATGAGCCACCATGCCCAGCCTAAAGTTAATCTTGACCCATTAAATTGATTCCATGACCTATGGTTTAGAAAACATTACTCTACCAAACTCAGTTAAATGTGAAGGCAGAAAAACTGCTCCCTTTCCATGCCTCCCTTCTCAGTGATAGAGTATCAGGGTGAAGTCTGAGGGCCCAGGAGCGGGAAAGGGATGGACATCTAGCCTTTCTGTTCTCCAGATGGATGGTGGTTTTAGCCCTGTTGACTCAGCTTCTCTCCTCAGAGCTCCATGAACCTGCCTCCCGACAAGGCCCGGCTTCTGCGGCAGTATGACAATGAGAAGAAGTGGGATCTGATCTGTGACCAGGTATGGGGTTTGGGAAAGGGCAGGAAGGGTAGGGAGTTGTGTCTTGAGTTGAACAAGGCAGCAGGGCCAAAGGCATTTACTGCAGCCATGGGTCCCTTGGCCTGGGCTTGGCCTCAGTCTGTACTCACTTTCTGTTCATAGAGAACTCCCATGACAGAGACAGAACCAGTAGGCCAAGTTCCCCTGTGGCTCCTTCCAAGAGCTGCCTTAATTTCTACTAGTAGGCAGTGGCATGTAGGCCTGGAGTGTAGGGTCCGTTGGCTGTGGAGTTTGGTGGTTTTCCCAGCAGAGCCTGTTTTTGCCTTTCCCCAGGGTGAGGGCTGTACCTGGCAGGGTACTCCAAAGGACCATTGATCTCTCCCTCTGCTCCAGACCTGGCAAATAGCAGAGTGTTTCTTATTATCTATAGGCCTGTAGGATTGAGAAGCCCAGTCCCTCTGTTCCCAAATCTCAAAATAGTCAACAACTGGAAGCTTTCTCTGCGTGAATAGTTTTTAGAACTGGAGAAAGATAAAGGTCATTACTTTGCTCAGAATTGACATCATTTAACACCTGTGACCTGGCTCTTTCCCCTTACACTTATGAAGATCATGAATCATAAATCTGTGAACTCAAACAGGCCTGTCTGCAGGGCTGGGGGAGTTAGCTATTACTTTCTTATCATTTAGGTATGAAAGTATCTGGCACAAAGTGTGGGCAGTGTGTTTACTTAGCACTTTACCATGGAGACTTTGTCATGAAAAATTTTATTCTTTCAAGCTCTTTTCAATAAAATCAATAGCTAGCTTTATTGAGTGCTTATTATGAACCAAGTACTATACACATACTGAAATATCTCATTTAATTGTCATAAAAACCCTCTGAAGAGGGCACTGTTATATTTTATAGATGAAGAATCCAAGGCTCAGTAACTTGCCTAATTTTGGTAAGTGATGGAGCCAGGGTGGGGCTAGGCAAACAGATACCAAGTCCACACTAACTGTTCTGTTCCATGCCTTCCCCAGGACATGCGGCTTGTTTCAGAGATCCTGGACTAGTCTAAGTCCATTCTTCTCCAACTAAGACCCATGTCCTTTTATTCTTCACAAAGAGGAGTTGGTTAGCACCTGCTTGGAGTTTGGAGAATAGTAGTTCTTTGGTATTGAGGTTCTTTAATTTATGACCTCTCAGTCTTTTCTAGATTACAAAATTTCAGCTCTTTCTCAAGCTTTTCTTACTTTCTTTCATTTGTTTTTAGGCCTTCTTTTCTTTTCTTTGTTTTTTGGGCAGAGTCTCACTCTGTCACCCTTGGTAGAGTGCCATGACATCATAGCTCATAGCAACCTCAAACTCTTCAGTTCAAGTGGTCCTCATGCCTCAGCCTTCCAAGCAACTGGGACTACAGGTACCCTCCACAATGCCCAGCTATTTTTCTTTTTTTGAGATGGGGTCTCGCTCTGGCTCAGGCTGTTCTCGAACCTGTGAGCTCAGGCAGTCCACCTGCCTTGGCCTCCCAGGTGCTGGGATTACAGGCATGAGCCACTATACCCAGCTAGGCCTTATTTGCTAACCTTATATCCATTGTACTGGACCTTTTCTAGTCCCTCGACTCCCTAGCTCTTCAGATATCTTAGTGGTGATGGCTTTCTTTTCTTTTTTTTTTTTGAGACAGATTCTTACTATGTCGCCCTGGGTAGAGTGTCATGGTGTCATAGCTCACAATAACCTCAAACTCTTGGGCTTAAACAATTCTCTTGCCTCAGTCTCCCAAGTAGCTGGGACTGCAGGTATCTGCCACAATGCCTGGCTGTTTTTTAATTGTCATTGTTGTTTGGCACACCCAGGCTGGATTTGAACCCACCAGCTCCGGTTTATGTGGCTAGTGCCCTAGCTGCTGAGCTATAGGCGCTGAGCCAGTGGTGGTGGCTTTTATAGGATCAAAGTGCTATAAGATTTCTCTGAGTTTCTTCTTGAGTCAGATGGAGGGATTGGACCAACATAGAAGGGATGTGATCCTGTGTACTATATAGAAAGGGATTGAGGGATGACCTTGCTGAAGGTGCCCTTCGGTGTTTGAAGTTGCTTGGGATTGTTGGGGCTTGGGATCTGGGTAAGATTGAGTGTGTTTGCAGCCCTGAGCTATGTCATCGCTGCAAAACCAGTCTAGTTCTGACTGTAGGGTTCAGGAATAAGAAAGCTGGATTCCATAAGGCCAGGCTCTTCTCCCTTTGGCCTTCCTAAACCCTGGTCTATCAGATGGCCAGGAAAACAGCATTTCCCAGACATATCTTTATTTTGGATATATTGTTCATCCTCTGTCATTCCCCCCATATTCTTGGAAAACAGCAGACTTAAAAACAAGTTTGACATAGAAAAATATTTTAGGCTCAGGGAGCACTAATTGGAGAAAGGTAAGATAGCAATAGATGGGAAGCACATGGGGATAATAAGTCAAGGATGGGAAACTCGGGTTTGAGCCATGTTTAAAGCCAGGTGACACCTTTGAGAGTCTGTGTCCCCTTCCACTGAATACTCTGAGTGCTCCACTTCCTCAGGGCCCTGGTTGGGTCTCTGGGTGTTTGTGTGAGCACACATATGCGTGTTTCCCTTACAGGAGCGATTCCAGGTGAAGAATCCTCCCCACACTTACATCCAGAAACTACAGAGCTTCTTGGACCCCAGTGTAACTCGGAAGGTAAAGTATGAGCTAGAGAGGTCCTATCTTGCTGCCTCTATAGTCCCATGGAGATTTGACTTGTGGCTCAGACATCTGTTTCTGAGCAATAGGGGTTGGATTTCTGGGTCCTGGAGTGGCTGGCCAGTAATTGAAGGAGGGTCTGTAATTGTCCTCTCGTATCCTTTCTTTTTCCCTTTCTACTTTTTTGTTTATACTATAAAGTTGGATTGGGAGCCTCCATCAGTGACATAAAATTCCATGTTTACAGAAGTTCAGGAGGAGAGTGCAGGAGTCAACCAAAGTGCTACGAGAGCTGGAGATTTCACTTCGCACCAACCACATTGGGTGAGTTGGATCTGGTCACTGCAGCCTCTTCACCTGGGCCCACGGGGTTGGCAGGCTGCACAGGATCTGGTGTCTTCTGAGGAGGGTTTGTCTGTTTATCCTCCCCACCATAGGGCAGAGTTGCCTCTTGAATGGCTTCTGGCCCTCCAGAGCTTCAGACCATTCCTTTTCTGGCTTTTCTTCCCTCTCAGCCCTGCCAGCTGCTGACTGGATGCTTCTGGCAAGCTTGGGGCCTCTCCTGGGGTCCTCAGCTTGTGGCTTTGAGTGGAAGACATTCCCATAGCAGCTGAGACTAGAGTCTGCCTGTGGCCTGGTGCTAGGCCAAGCAAGGCCCAGAGGGGGCTGGGGGTGGGGGAAAACATTGCTTTGGATAACTGAGACCTACTTCCTATTCAGTGACTATGTGGACTTTTTGGTGCCTGAAAGATTATTTACTTGTTTTAGAAAAGGCAACCTTAGTTCATGAGCAGAAACAGCTTTCCCAAAACACAAAGAAAGAAAATGTAGGATGGCGGGGGTAGGGGGCCCAGGAGCCGAATGTTTTCTATATTCATAGGCCCTAGTGCTGCCAACCTGTTGACAGGGCCCCTAGGAACTGTGTGAGTCTTTCTTTCCAATCTCTGCTTGTGGAACCAGGAATTGCTGAACAGGCAGAGGGCTAATGGTATGAGGTACAGTGAAAGAGGGCAACGGCCTTAGTATTAGGAAACTATAACCAGTAAGGGTATACGTAGTGAAAGAGAGAGAGAAGTGTACATGTGCGCATAGAAAGGACAGTGAGGGATACTTGATGTAGAGCTGCAGAGGGGGTCATAGATCTGGTGAGGGGGCTGATGTGAATGTTGAGCTTACATGAGTGAGGAGTGGAGCCTCGGTGTAGGTGGGATTCCTGGGCTTCTGAGAATAGGGTGGAAAGAGCCAGTGACAAATTAGCCTTTCCCTATGTCATGGCAGCTGCCTACTTGTCCACGCCCAGGCTGAGCCAGTCCAGGGCTCTAGAGGGAGGGGACGCCTGCATGTTGCTGGCTATAGCAGCAGTCACAAGGGAAACAGCACAAGAGAGAACAGGAAAAGGATGGTTCCTGGCCTCAGTAGCTGTGCTCTAGTGGCCAGAGTATGGCTTCCACATCTTACATGTGATTGAGATATTATAAGTCAAGCCACTGGTGATGGTGTGACCAAGCCTATACCTTTGGTGAATCCTTCACGGAAGGACAAAGTGGTAGAGGCTCCTCAGTTGCCCTGCATGAGGGCAAGAGTGATGCTGATGGGAGCCCCAAGTATCACCTGCCACCCCCACCCATGTTCTTCCATAGGGCCCTTTCCTTCCTTTTTTTTTTTAAGAGACAGAGTCTCTTTGTCACCGTTGGTAGAGTGCTGTGGCATCACAGCTCACAGCAACCTCAAACTCCTAGGCTCAAGCGATTCTCTTGCCTTAGCCTACCAAGTAGCTGGGACTACAGGCTCCTGCCACAATGCCTGGCTGTTTTTTTCCTGCAGTTGTCATTGTTGTTTAGTAGGCCTGGGCCAGGTTCGAACCTGCCAGCCTCTGTGCATGTGGCCGGCACCCTTAACCACTGAGCTACAGGTGCCGAGGCTTTTGTTTTTTTGCAGTTTTTGGCCAGGGCTGGGTTTGAACCCGCCACCTCCGGCATATGGGGCTAGAGCCCTACTCCTTTGAACCACAGGTACCACTTGCCTTTTTTTTTTTTTTAAAGACAGAGTCTCACTTTGGGTAGAATGCTATAGTGTCATAACTCACAGCAACCTCCAACTCCTGGGCTCAAGTGATCCTCTTGCTTCAGCCTCCTGAGTAGCTAAGACTACAGGTGCCCTCCATGAGGCCTGGCTAATTTTTCTATTTTAAGTAGAGATGGGGTCTTGCTCTTGCTTAGGCTGTCCTGGAACTTTTGAGCTCAAGCGATCCACCTGTCTTGGCCTCCCAGACCTAGGATACAGGCGTGAGCTACCACGCCCAGCCCTTCCTCTTAGCTCTTCTGTCTTCTGCATTAAGTCCTGCTGGTATCGGGGTGAAGGTGAGGGTGAGATTTGCTCTTCTTGGGAGACAACCACAGAAAAGCATGTGACTATTTCTTGTACTCTCCCCCTCTACCTGGTGCCTGCCACCATGGCTGCTAGCCAGAAGCCCAGACTAGAGCAGCATGGTTCCCAGGCGCAGGCCCCCTGGGCAGTTGGCATACAAGTTTAGAGGTCTGGACCTGTGCCTTGATTCCCTGGGAACAGCTTTGGTACCTGGCATTTTAGGAAGCCCTGCCATCTGAACTGAGGCTTCTCTAGGTAGAGTTTCATGGAAGAGACAGCATCCCTTCTGGATTTCTGGGTAAGAAGTTTGCCAGACTGTCATACTGTCAGGTTAGCTGGTACATTGGGGTGGTAGGAACCCTGGGCAGGGTAGAGAGTAGAAGATCCTCTGCTGGTCACGGCTCAGGACCTGCGGAAACTGGGTGTGCAGGGGCAGCAGACCAGAATGCAGGCTGGGAGGGAGGCTGAGAAGTGGGATTCTAGAGCCTCTCTGACTCCTCCTCTCTCCCTGATTTGTATTGGTCTCTCTGCCTTGCCTAAGTGCCCTTTAACCTCTCCTCAAAGTGTCAAGATCCCGAAATAGCAGTATAGACTCAGACAGGAAATGAGAAGGGGGTGGGGAGCTGGAGAGCAGACAGACAGGAAACAGGAGGCCTGTCGGCCCCCAGAGAGGAAGCTAACTTCAGGCAGCTCCGGTGTCAGTCAGCTTCAGCCAGAGCCTGCTGCCAAATCTCAGCCAGGCCTGGTCTCCAGCCCCTGCATCTCCCCATAGCTCTGGGTGTGGCTGGCCAACAAGGTGCTGGTTTTCTAGCTGTTGGAGAGAAGTGGCCCTGCAGGACAGTTTGGGCATAGCTTGTCTCTAAAGACCCCTGGATGTTCAGAGAGAGTAGAGCGCTCTGGAGACTAAGGGTTCCATCCTAAGGGTTTTCTCTCTCTGCCTTGGAACGAACCTGTCATGTAACAGTCCCCTAGATTCTTGACTTTCATTCCAAGGATATGTCCGCCCCAAAGAATTGAAGGCAGAAGAGCAAACATGCCCTGGGCATTGTCCTCAGGTGCCTTGCTGTTTGCCTTCCTGCCTCCCTGACAGAAGCGCCCAAGTCCCCAGTATGGCTCCAAGTGCTTACAGGCATTCTGGAGTTCCTACTAAACTCACTCTGACTAAACATAGAGCTCCTATATACTCTTGTTTGCTTGTTGCTTCCCCAAACTCCTTTCCTGCATTTGGTGGTGAGTACTTTGGCCCAGTATGCTCCTATCCCAGAGCTGTCTATGATCCTTCCTGCCTGTGTCTTGACTGAGACTACAGTCAAGTTGGGACCGGTTGTCAAGCACAGCTCTGCACATGGGCTGGTGGTGAATGTTCTTGATACCTCCCCAGTTCTTCCAAAAAACACTGAGCATGGGTGATGTGGTGGGTACAGAAGGTGACTAAGCCAGAGTCCTGCCCTTAAGCAAGGAGTGCCTAGAAACTTGTTTGACTGGAGCCTTTTCACTTTAAAATGAGGGATTTGCGGAGGGCCTATACTTTCTCCATTCCTGGCTCCCCTGAATAGGGGAGGTCTAGGCTGGTGAGGCATCCATGAATGAGTCTCTCATGGATTTTGAATAGCCTAGTGCTAGGTTTCAGAAGGAGCCAGGAGGAGGGTTGCCTTGCCCTTGACTCACTCTAGCAGATCCCCTTCACTGGGTTTCCTTTATCTGCAGGTGGGTGCGGGAGTTTCTGAATGATGAAAACAAAGGTCTGGATGTGCTGGTGGATTACCTATCCTTTGCCCAATGTTCTGTCATGTGAGTACCACCTTGGGACCAAGGTTGGCTGAGGTTGGGAAGTTCCATTCTACTTTGATGAGGAGGGGTGAGAGTTCAACAGTGAAGATGGGACTGGGAATCCCAGGACAGGAGGGAGGAGCCAGGCAGCAGTGTGGAAGTGGATAGGAGGCCATGGGGGTATCTGGGGGTCAGTGAAGAGTACCAGTTGGTGGGATTAGAAGGTGCATTTGGGGAAGTAGGAAGAAAGAGCTTTCGAAAGGGAGCTTGGGGCTCGGCGCCCATAGCACAGTGGTTACGGTGCTAGCCACATATGCCACGGCTGGCGGGTTTGAACCTGTCTATCTAAACAATGACAACTGCAACTAAAAATAGCTGGGTATTCTGGTGGGCGCCTGTAGTCCCAGCTACTTGGGAGGCTGAGGCAAGAGAATTGCTTAAGCCCAAGAGTTTGAGGTTGCTGTGAGCTGTGACACCACAGTACTCTACTGAGGGCAACATAGTGAGACTCAGTCTCAAAAAAAAGTGGAACAGGAGCTTGGGTCGGATGTGGTGCCTCAGGCCTGTAATTCTAGCACTGTGGGAGGCCAGGTTGGGTAGATTGCCTGAGCTCACGAGTTCGAGACCAGGCTGAGCCAGAGCAAGACCTCATCTCTAAAAAATAGCCAGGCATTGTGGCAGGCGCCTGTAGTCCCAGCTACTTGGAGGTTGAGGCAAGAGGATGGCTTAAGCCCAAGAGTTTGAGTTTGCTCTGAGCTGTGATGCTGCAGCACCCTATCTAAGGTAGTGATGAGACTCTGTCTCAAAAAAAAAAAAAAAAAAACAAAACCCAAAAACGGAAAGGGAGCTTGAAATCAGAACCTAAAAGCTCTAAAAGCAATCCAAGGAAATGTCCTGGCTTCTGGGAGAGATGCCCTGGTGAGATTGACTCGTCTTTGCAGATAAATCTTCAAGAAGCAAGTTTAGGTCTCCAGATTTGAGGGAGTTGCTCCATTATTGAAGAACATAGAAGAAGTGATCTGAACAGAAGAACAAAACATTCAGGAGACTTTTTCAAGCAGTGTGAGGGCTTGGAGAAGTAAGTTAGCACAGGAAAGACAGCACAGTATAGTCTTTTGAGGAATGGAATGAGGTCTTTTGAGTCAGACATAGCTGGGCTTGGGTCTCAGTTCTGTCATTTACTGTATGACTTCAAGTAAGTTTATGTCTTCTTCTGTGAAAGGAGATCCACATTCCAGGGTTGCTGTAAGTATTAGATGATGATGTGTGAAAACACCCTAGATGTTTGGAGCATATGTGTACTAGGTCTGTACCACAGTAGCAGCTTTGTTGTTAATTTTATTCAAGGTGATATGCCCTACCATAATTACCTGAATATATAGAAAAAGGAATTATAGTAGTAATAAACACAGTGACCGACACATTCAGATTTATGCCCTAGGGAAACCAGTCTTCCTGGTGTGCCTATGACTTTTCCCAGTTTTCTCCAGCATCTGAGGAAATCCCTTGGTCCTGAGACTCTGCCCTAGCCTAGCCTCCCACTTTTCTTACTACTGTCCTTGTCCCCTTGGCCATTCTCCTTTACCCAGTGGGTCTTGAGTTTCTTTTCCTAGGGGTTCGAACTTATGCCTTTCCTGTGCTTGGCCTCTCTGTCACCTTTTCCAGGTCATCTGGAAAAACCAAGAGTGGCCCACTCCCCGTTCCTGCCCCTGTAGAAATCATACCCCATGATCCTCCTGTCCCTTAAAAAAACACTCTTTTTATAGAAAGAAATGAAAAACATTTGCTTAAGTGATTTTTTTTTAAATTCAGAGCTTTTATAGTAAAAAGATGGAGATCATTTTTTTCCAAATAAGCCTATCTCTCTTATTTTGAAAAGCAACAGATCCCAGCTGCTCTTAACCAAGAATACACTGAGACCTCAGTATTGTAGTGTCCATGGCAGTACCTTTGACTCTATTTTAAAAAGGAAGACTCAGCAGGAGAGGGTGGAAGAGAGAAACTGTGTTTTGGGAAAGGTTGATAGGAAAAGGGTAAGGCCCAGTGGAATTTGAGTGAAGGCATTTATTTGTAAACTGCATGCATAGCAGTAGGGAATGCAGTACAATTAGTGATGGAGGGACGCCACTGGCAAGCCATTTCCCTATGAGGGAAACTCCTGAGGTCTACATGAGACCCCATTAAGCACCTCCTGATCATCAGCACTGCTGAGCCTTCTCCCACCACCTTGGAACATACTGACATACTCCAGAAAGCTTCAGCCCCCATGCCTATGACCCCAAGGCTGTGCATGTCTGAGCAGAATGCTCCCTGGGGAGAAGGATCTATAGGAGATGCTCCTTCCATCCTTAGCGACCTACACATGGGAGGAGGACAGGAAGGCAGAGTGGGGCTGTTTCTCAGAGGGATGTATTCTGAAGAGATGTGTAAGAGAACTTTGTGATCTTGGCTGTCCTTGCTCTGGCCACATTCACCGACTGCTGATGGTGGGAGACATCTGGTTCTAGAAGCAGGAAGTGAGAAATAGAAACCATCCCAACTCCTGCAGGAGCTAAACTTCAGGAACCCAGTCCATAGTCTCAACCTGTGATGTCTTCTGTCAGGGAGCTGAAGCCCTAGGAGCCTCTAGACCTGGAAAACCTAGAAAGCTCAAGTAGCCAGAACCGTAGAGAACCTAGTCATTAAAACCCAATGTTAAGATGGGGCACTGTGGTGTTCTTTTAAATGTAAAAGACTGTCCTTGCTGGGTTTGCCAGGACCCCCCTCTCCTTCTGTCCAGTCCTGCCCAACCCAGAATGAGCTGGGCTCCCTTTAGTATGCCGAGAGGCCTCTTGGGCACTGTTGTTTGCCACTTAGCAAGACCTGTGGTTGGCCTCTTTCCTACCACTCTGGGGGGGCACTCTTTTTTTTTTTTTAAAGACAATTTCACTCTGTCACCCTGGGTAGAATGCAGCTCACAGCAACCTCAAACTCCTGGGCTCAAGAGATCCTCTTGTTTCAGCCTCCCGAGTAGCTTGGACTACAGCCACAACAGCTGGCTAGTTTTTCTATTTTTAGTAGAGACGTTATTTCACCCTTGCTCAGGCTAGTCTTGAACTCCTGAGCTATGCCTCCAAGAGTTCTAGGATTACAGGCCTGAGCCACTACACCAGGCCCACAGGGCAATCTTTGCAGGGAGTCACAGCTTCTTAGAGATGTCCCATCTAAGGCTGTGAGTACAGAGAGACTGCCAGCTCCCTGGCTTCCTAGGGGCAGCCATTCCTCCTGAAGTTGCCTGGCCAGTGGGGAGCAGTGGAGTTGGCCTACGTCAGCATCCCATCTCCTCAGATTCCCCTCCTGGTTGCTGCCTGTGCCTACTCTGCCCCTGTCCTGTGTCGGTGGCTCTCCCAACCAGGATCAGGTCTCTGCTACCTAGCTGTGCTTTCTTTCCTTGCTGCCCTTGCTTCTTGTGTCACTAAGGCCTGAAGGGTAGGGGTGAGCTTCCTGGGTGGGAGCTTGGCACTGAATTTCTCCTATGTATGTGCCTCTGTGTGTGCACGTGTGTCCTTTCGTGCTCCAGGTTTGACTTTGAGGGTCTGGAAAGTGGTGATGATGGTGCATTTGACAAGCTCCGGTCCTGGAGCAGGTCAATCGAGGACCTGCAGCCGCCCAGTGCCCTGTCGGCTCCCTTCACCAACAGCCTCGCTCGCTCTGCGCGCCAGTCTGTGCTCCGGTATGTGTGCTCACGCTCGCCCGCCTGCCCCCCAGCCCCACCCAGTCTCAGTACAGTGGTGAGAGCTCATGCTCCTCCTCCACTCTCGCTTCCAGGCTCAGCTCTCTTGCCCTCTGCCTGCCAGTCTGTCTCTGGTCTGTCCTCTCTGTCTCCTTGACTCTGCCCAGCGGTCTGTCCTGGGTAAGTACATAGTCCTCAGCTACGCCCACCCCATCTGGGGTTCTGGCTCTCCCCGCTCCTTACCCCTCTCTGGGGCCCCTCCATTCCTGATTCTTGCTCTGCCATTCCTCCCAGCCTCTCAAGCAGGGCACATCTCACATAGGTCCATGCCTTCACTGGGCAGTCTAACTCCTGCCCTCATTCTCTCTCCTGCTGGCTCTTCACTCTGCCCTGTCAGCTGCTCAGGGAACAGCTCCCCCAGCCTGCCTGCCCCTCACTTCTTCCTTCAGGCCTTTTCTCTGCAAGGCTGTAGTGTGTTCATTTGTCTACAGTGTCTTAAGAGCTGTCCTACCTAGAGTTCGGCGGATAGACTGGATGACTTCTCAGAGCCCCTTCATGAGGCCTTTCTTTGGGTCCTGTGGCCCTTTCCTTGGTCTCTTGTTTCTCTCATGCTCATAGTTTTCTCCCAGTCTTTTTCGGGTTCTGTCCCTTGGACATTGCTCATGATTCTCATTGTGAATGGACAGGTCCCATATGCACTGCTTCCTTTTTTCATGAAACCTCATTGAAAGCGGGAGAGGTGGCACAAAGCCAGACATAGCCACCTGACCGTTCTAAAGTCTGTGGGGATCTGCTTTGCCTTTTGGGAGATAGAAGTGGGATAATAGAGTCAAGATTGTCTTGCCCCACAGATTGTGCAGAAGTGGAAGGGGAGGAGGCTAAAATGTCTACCTGGACCCATCTGGAGAAGTAGAAAGGCCTATACAGCTACTATTTGTATTTTGAAGGATCTCAAGCGTTAGCATGGTTTGGGCATTGCTTATAAAGATGGGATCTTGTGTAGTTGCTGACAAAGGCCTGTTTCAGCCAGGTGAATATAGGCTGACCAACCTGCTTCCTGCATCCTGTCTCTCTTAGCTGTTGGTATGAGGTTCTCTTTCCCTTCTGCTGCTGCTAAGGAGTGGCTTACTATCTGGATGATGGTGAGCACTCCTAGACACTGCACCCATGGCCTCAGCTTGCACCTGACTGCCTGGCCCATCTCTCCCAGGTATAGCACTCTCCCTGGGCGCAGAGCCCTGAAGAACTCTCGCCTGGTGAGCCAGAAGGATGATGTCCACGTCTGTATCCTTTGTCTCAGAGCCATCATGAACTATCAGGTAAGGGGCACCAGCCACATGTGTTCTACCTCTTCTGCCAAAGAGGAGAGCTAGGAGGGCAGCACTTTGTCAAAGACAGGCTGAGCTCTCCTTTCCCCACATCAAGGTCCCCTCCTTCTTCCTTTCCCTTGTAGTATGGATTCAACCTGGTCATGTCCCACCCCCATGCTGTCAATGAGATTGCACTCAGCCTCAACAACAAGAATCCAAGGTGCATTCCTTCCCTCCTTCCCCTCTCCACTCTGCCCAGGGCTCTGAAAATCTGGGCTCCATATATTCCAAGAATTCCTGCCTAGCCATGCATCCTGTCAGAGGCTTGGTTTGGCCCTCTCACCTCTGCTAAAGGATAAGTGCTCCTGGCTTCCCTCTGGTCTTTACAGCTTAGTGAGGGAGCATGCCTGCCTTCTCTTGCCTTCTTCCCCAACCCACCCTTTCTCCCTACCACTGAGGCTATCTCCATTCTCCAAAGCGACTCACTCAATTGTGGGAGTGAGTTGTGTGGTTTTCAGCATGGGGTGGGGGGAGGTAGGATGTTAATCTTCCTTCTTTGTCCTTTAGGACCAAAGCCCTTGTTTTGGAGCTCCTGGCAGCTGTGTGTTTGGTGCGGGGAGGACACGAAATCATCCTTGCTGCCTTTGACAATTTCAAAGAGGTCTGTCTGGTGTCTTCACATTTGTGTGTTCGTGTGTGGGAGAAAGCGGGGAGCCAGGTGGATAAGCGTAATTTTATTTCCTGTGTTCTCCAGTGACTTTTTTTTTTTTTTTTTTTTTTGGTGGTGCTAGGGGAATAGAGTTTCACTTTATTATTCCAGCTAGAGTACAGTGGTGCAATGGTGTCATCAAACTCACTGAACCTCAAACTCCTGGGCTTAAGTGGTCTATCTGCCTATCTTAGCTGGGACTATAAGTGGCTGGTTAATTTTTCTGTTTTTAGTAGAGACAGAGTCTTATTCTTTCTCAAGCTGGTCTTGAACTCCTGAGCTCAAGTGATCCTCCTGCCTTGGTCTCCTAGAGTGCTAGGATTACAGTCTTGAGCCACTGTGCCAGCCCACCAGTGATTTTTAACATCCCAGTGCTTGCTAAGTAGCCTCCCCCCATCCCTCTTTTTTTTTTTTTTTGAGACAGAGTCTCACTTTGTTGCCTTCAGTAGAGTGCCATGGCATCATAGTTCACAGTAACCTCAAACTCTTAGGCTCAAGTGATCCTCTTGCCTCAGACTCCCAAGTAGCTGGGACTAGAGGTGCCTGTCCTAACACCTGGCTATTTTTCAGAGATGGGATCTGATTCTTGTTCAGGCTGATCTTGAGCTGAGCTGAAGCAGTTCACCTGTCTCAGCTTCCCAGAGTGGCTAGGATTATAGGTGTAAATCACCATGCTCAGCCACTTCACTTTTTTTTTTTCTTTTTCTAGAGGCAGAGTCTCAAGCTTTCACCCTGGGTAAAGTGCCATGGTGTCATAGCTCACAATAATCTCTAACTCTTGGGCTCAAGCAATCTTCCTGCCTCAGTTTTCTATTTTTTCATAGAGACAGGGTCTCACTTTTGCTTAGGCTGGTCTCAAACCAGTGAGCTCAGGCAGTCTCCTCGCCTCGGCCTCCCAGAGTGCTAGGATTACAGGAGTGAGCCACCTCACCTGGCCTTCTCACTTTTTTTTTTTTTTAAAAGTGACAGGGTCTTGCTCTGTCACCCAGACTGGAGTGCAGTGGTGTGATCATAGCTCACTATAACATTGAACTCGTGGGCTTTAAGCAATTCTCCTACTTCAGCCTCCCAAGTAGCTAACACTACACAGACACTACCACACCTGGATGACTTATTTTTATTTATTTATTTATTTTTTGAGACAGAGTCTCACTTTTTTGCCCTTGGTAGAGAGTGCTATGGCATCATAGCTCATAGCAACCTTCAACTCTTGGGCTCAAGTCATTCTCTTGCCTCAGTCTCCCAAGTAGCTGGGAATACAGGTGCCTGCCACAACACCCAGGTATTTTTAGAGACTAGGTCTCATTCTGGCTTAGGCTGGTCTTGAACTCATGTGCTCAGGTAATCCACCCGCCTTGGCCTCCTAGAGTGCTAGGATTATAGGCGTGAGCTACCACACCTGACCCCTGGATGACTTTTTATTTTTTATTTTTATAGATGGGATCTTGCTATGTTACCCAGGTTGGTTTTGAATTTCTTGACTCTAGCATTCCTCCTGCCTCAGCCTCCAAAGTTCTGAGATTACAGACATTACCCACTGTGTACAGCCTCCCACCCCCACCCCCCATTACTATATTTAAAAGTAACACTAGAACTTTAGTCTTATTAGATCTTGTGCTGGGAAACCTCCTATTAGCCAGATAGGATCCCCTCAGATAGCTGAGGGCTATAGTTCAGTGGGTTTTTTTGTTTGTGTGTTTTGAGGGGGTTTTTTGAGACAGAGTCTCTGTTGCCCTCAGTAGAATACCGTGGCATCTCAGCTCAAAGCAACCTCCAACTCTTGGTCTCAGGTGCTTTTTTTGCCTCAGTGTCCCAAGTAGCTGGGACTACAGGCTCTTGCCACAACACCTGGGTATTTTTTGGTTGTAGTTGTCACTGTTGTTGGTGGTAGAGTGCTGGATTCAAATCTGCCAGCTCCAGTGTATGTGGCTGGTGCCCTTAGCCTCTGAGCTACAGGCACCAAGCCTAGTCCAGTGGGGGTTTTTTGGCAGTTTTTGGCTGGGTCTGGGTTTGAACCCGCCACCTCTGGCGTATGGGGCCAGTGCCCTACTCCTTTGAGCCACAGGCACCACCTAGTCCAGTGGCTTTAATTTGGCCATGCATCAGAATCACCTGCTGAGGAGTTGGTTGAAAGTGCAGATTTCTATGGCACTCTAGACCAGTGGTTCTCAACCTATGGGACCAGCAGAAACTGTATTAAAGGGCCATGGAATTAGGAAGGTTGAGAACCACTGCTCTAGACCCACTGTAGGCCATAGGAGTCTGAGGCAGTAAACTCACCAATAGAACCCAAAGCAGATGTGTTTGCAGTGGGAGAAGGTGAGCCAGCATGTCTCCTGGATTGTTGGCTGTTATTGGTAAGGGGAGAGGGAACTCCTATGTGGAATTTCCCAGCCTCTGGGCCTGGCTTCTGAAGTCCCTATCTGCTTGAATAGGATTCCTCGACATCCAGCAACAGCTGCTGGTCCCACCCCTTCCTCTTCTTTGGACCTCTTCCCTAGCATCCATTGTTCAAGCCAGGAAATGGCTCTTCCTCCTTGAAACCCAGAGGCTCATAGGAGTCTCTGGATCTCTCTTAGAGAGGGCTTTCCTGCCCACTGTCCCATCTTCTGTGTCCCCACTAGGACCTCAGCCTCCTGCCTCAGCCATGACCTGCCTCTCTTCCTCCTTCCTGTCTTCCTTTCTTCAATAACTTGTAAGCATCAGATCCCTGTATTTTTTGGCCTATATACCTAAAGTCTAGTCTGAGTTCCCGCAGCAAATTGGTGGGAGCCAGATTCCAGGTCTAAGGTTTTCTCCTATGTGTGTAGTGTCCTGAATGGCTCATTTTATAGATAGAACTTGCCCTGAACAAATCCTTTGCTATGACATTTCCTGGGAGCCAAGATTTGGGAACTTGGGTTCTGCATGGGGCAAATCCTTTGACTGAGGAAGTCTGCTTGTTCAGGTGTGCAAGGAGCTACACCGCTTTGAGAAGCTGATGGAGTATTTCCGGAATGAGGACAGCAACATCGACTTTATGGTGAGGAACTGCGCCTGGGTCAGTCTTACACCCACAGTGCTGGGCACTCCTCAAGAACAGAGGTCAAGCTAACAGCATTTTTTTTTTTTTTGAGGAGGAGGAATAAAGAGGAGTTTATTAATTTACTGGCAAATGGGAAGGCTGGTAGACTTCTGTCTCAAATAATACCAGTGTTCTCCCCACGGCATATCTTGATGTTCTATGTGGAACCCAGAATGATTCTCTCTACTCATAAATGCTCCTTGTCCACCCACACACCCCAGAGAGCTCTTAGAAACTTTAGGACAATGTCATTTATGTTTCTCAGATCTACTTGCCTCCTTTCTGTGGATCTTTAGTCCTTGATTTGGATCCTTTTTGAGCTGACTTACCAACTAAGCCCTTACTATCCCCCACGGGGATTATAACTTATCCTCCATAACCCAGGGTCTTCAGCTAGGCAGGGTTGTCTCCAGAAATACCTGCTTCTGTACAAAGGAATAAGATAGCTGTATCTTCATTTATATCTGTTTTTCATGTAATTTACTTGTCTTTATATACTGAATATGAAATTTGACCATTTTTTAAGGTAAAATACTCTTAATACTACCTCATAAAGACTTAACTTTTGGGGGTTTTTCTTCTTTGCAGTTTTTGGCTGGGGCTGGGTTTAAACCCGCCACCTCTGGCATATGGGGCTGGCACCCTGCTCCTTTGAGCCAAGGCGCCTCTCTGTTTGTTTTTTGAGGCAGGTTCTTGTTCTATTCTGTCATTCACCCAGACTAGAGTGCAGTGGCATCACCATAACTCACTGCAATCTCAAAATCCTGGGCTCAAGTGATCCTCCTGTCTTAGTCTCCCAGAGCACTAGGACTACCACAGCCAGCTTATTTTTCTGGTTTTTGTAGAGACAGGATCTTGCTATGTTGCTCAGGCTGATCTCAAACTTCTTGGCTCAGGTGATTCTCCGACTTCAGCTTCCCAAAATGCTCAGATTATAGGCATGAGCCACTGCTCCTGGTCTTAGACTTTTTTCTTCATTCTTTTTGATTATCCATCTAATGACAATGTTCTAACAGCCACCTATCTTCCCCATCTCTTGGCTCTGCTCTGCTTTGCCCTTCCTGCTTCTGCCTCTCTGGGCTGCTCCCCAGGTGGCCTGCATGCAGTTCATCAACATTGTGGTGCATTCTGTGGAGGACATGAACTTCCGAGTCCACCTGCAGTATGAGTTTACCAAGCTGGGGCTAGAAGAGTTCCTGCAGGTGAGCTGTTTGGGATCCTGGGAAGGTGAGGATCTTACCCCTGCTTTAGGGTAGAGGACCAGTTTACTCATATCACAAAGGGTTTGTCTTTTATAAGTGCCTCATGCTCAGTGCTCCTGGAACCCAGTCTGTCTTCTGTGGCTTGATACTTGGACTTCTTGTCAATGATTCCCTGATCAGGCAGCTGCAGGAGCAGAAACTCCTTGGGTTTTATGCTCTAGGAAGTGATAGTGAGGGGTAAAGAAGACTAATTTTTCTCAGCAGGCTCTCTCTTGCCTGCTTCCTTAATTACCACTCTCTCTGCTTTTCCCCCAGAAGTCAAGGCACACAGAGAGTGAGAAGCTGCAGGTGCAGATCCAGGCATACCTGGACAACGTGTTTGATGTGGGAGGTTTGTTGGAGGATGCTGAGACCAAGAATGTTGCCCTGGAGAAGGTGGAGGAGCTGGAGGAGCATGTGTCCCATGTAGGTGGTTCTCCTTTGCCTGCCAGAATCACTGTTGAGGGTAGGGGCAGATGGGAACGTCTGAGTCCCAGGAATCCTGCACTTACCTCCAGACTTAGCCCTGGGAGGCTAGAGAACTCATCAGAGGGTTTCTAGAGCACAGTCTGGCTGGAGCCACTGAATCATCCACTGATTTTCCCACTGATGGGAAAACACACTGACTTCCAGGGCTGGGAATAGTATGGCCTCAGGCTTGAGAAAGTCAGAATGTGGTCATTTGCCTCGTATCTGTTGCTGTATTGTGGTATCAGAGCCTAGCCTATGAGATAAATGTAGGGGAGTCACTGGACCAAGCTGCTTTGGGGGCCCCATGTGGAGGATCGGGCCCAGCTCCTGTCTAGGGTTCAGTCTGTGTGAAGACCATCCCCAAACCTGCCCTTTCTGTCCTTGTAGCTCACGGAGAAGCTTCTAGACCTGGAAAATGAAAACATGATGCGGGTGGCAGAGCTAGAGAAGCAGCTCTTGCAGCGGGAGAAGGAACTGGAGAGCATCAAGGTACGTAGACTCTGAGGACGGCAGTCCCTGGGCTCCAGGGCCTCAGAGTTTTGCTGCTGTTCCCTGAGTCATGTCATATCCTCTGGGATTCAGATCTTGATCCACCTTGAAGCTTTCATATGATGATGATTTTACCTATTTTTTAGTTGGAGAGGGAGGCTGAAGCTAGAGTGGGCCAGATGTACCCAGAAAAGGGTGGGAGCAGATGGAGTACTCATGGGCACCTCCCAGGACCCAGTCCAGGCCTTCTCTCAACAGCCCATGCTGTCAATTATGCTCCCTTGTACCTCTACGTACTTTCCCCAGCCATGCTTTGGGAGCAGGGTCAGAGTAACCCAGGCACTCTGCTGACTGGGATACCTGCCAGGTATACTAAATCGTGAGAGCAGGGGCTCCTCATATTTCAGTCTCTTTTCTGTTTCCTAATCTTTTTGTTAGTTATAAAATCATACCCCCACCCTACCTTTTATTCTATTCTTTTTTTTTTGAGACAGAATCTCGTTATGTTGCCCTTGGTAGAGTGCCGTGGTGTCACAGCTCACAGCAACCTCAAACTCTTGGGCTTAAGCAATTTGCTTGCCTCAGCCTCCCAAGTAGCTGGGACTACAGGCACCCGCCACAGTGCCCAGCTATTCTTTGGTTGCAGTTGTCATTGTTGTTTAGTGGGCCCAGGCCAGTTCAAACCTACCAGCCTGGGTGTATGTGGCCAGTGCCCTACCCACTGACCTATGAGCACCACCCCATTGTTGCTCTTTTGAACTCAATATGTATCTGCCTAGCCCCTGGTAAGCACTGAATGGGGAAGTATGGAGCATACAGAGATGGTTGATGTAGGGTCTTTTCCATCAGGGGCTTCCAACTGAGCAATTATATAAAGCCAAATGAAAAAGGAAAATGTGGTGGTGCCTGTAGCTCAAGCAGCTAAGGTGCCAGCCACGATGTATACCAGAACTGACGTGTTCGAATCTGGCCCGGGGCCTGCCAAACAATAACAACTACAACCAAAAAATAGCCAGGCATTGTGGCAGGTGCCTATAGTCCCAGCTACTTGGGAGGCTGAGGCAAGAGAATCGCTTAAGCCCAGGAGTTTGAGGTTGCCATGAGCTGTGATACCCTGGCATTCTACCAAGGGTGCTAGCTTGAGGCTCAGTCTCAAAAAAAGAAAGAAGAAAAAAGAGAAAGAAAAAGGAAAATGAGGCCCGAAGGTCTGAGAAGGAGATATTCTCACTCTGTTGCCCAGGCTTGAGTGGTGTGATGTCAGCCTCGCTCACAGCAATCTCACACTCCTGGGTTCAAGTTATCCTCCTGCCTCTCAAGTAGGTGGGACTACAGACATATGCCACTATATCAAGCTAGTTTTTCCTCCCTCCCTCCCTCTCTTTAGTAGAGACAGGGTCTCACCCTTGCTCAGGCTGGTCTCAAACTCCTGAGCTCAAATGATCCTCCCACCTTGGCTTCCCAAAGTGCTAGGAGTGTAGGCGTGAGGTACCACCCCCACCTGGGGCAGCCTTTTCTCTGGCCTTGAGGAGCCTGTGCAGTGAGAATAGGCTGGAACAGAGAGGAAGACACTTCAGGGTGCCAGTGGGAGCGGGCTGGTTCTTCTGCTTGCCTTCTGTTCTGTGTTTCAGCTTCCCCATCCCCCTATAAGGATTTCTGCCACTTTGAGCACTCTAGTTTTGAGATATCCTTGGGTAGGAGTTTGAAGTCCTGGGGGTAATGACTACTGAACCTTCAGCCCACTCTCCCCTTAATGGTGCTGTCTTCCCAATAGGAAACATATGAGAACACAAACCACCAGGTGCATACCCTACGAAGGCTTATTAAAGAGAAGGAGGAGGCTTTCCAGCGCCGATGCCGCCTGGAGCCAAATGCCCGGGGCCTGGAGTCCATGGGCAGTGAGGCCTTGGCCAGAGTAGGCCCTGCAGAGCTGAGTGAGGGCATACCACCCTCTGACCTGGACATCCTGGCTCCAGACCCGCCCTCTGAGGAGGTCCTGCCTCTGCCTCCGCCACCAGCTCCTCCCTTGCCCCCTCCACCTCCCCCATTACCAGGTAACCATGATCCCTATGACCCCTGGGAGCTGGCAGGGGCCTTCTCCTCATAATGACTAAAATCCTAGTCAGCAGTAGCTGGGAATATGGCATCATTTGAGGGCAGGAAGGATATAAAATCAGGGTAAGAGAGGACTGAGGGAGTGCTGGAATCTGAGAGAGGCTCAAGTTACTAGCAAAGGGCAGATGTGGACCTGTTTTAAGGATCATAAAGATTCCTTTGAAGACAGCCAAGGAGAAGGCTTAGACTATAGCAGGAGAAACTGGGTCAGACGCTGGCAAGATTTGCCCATCAGAGTTAGGATTCCTGGGAGCAGCTTGAGGCAGAGTTTATGTAGGCTTCTTCCCCCACAGTCTTCAAGGACAGATGGGGTGGGGGTTAGGCAGAGAGATGGGTAGCCTGTGAAGTCTCTTGACCCCTAATCACTGTACCATTTCTTACCCCAGATAAATGTCCCCCAGCCCCGCCTCTCCCTGGTGCTGCTCCCTCTGTAGTATTGACGGTGGGTCTATCTGGTGAGTGTCCCCTGGCTTTGAGTGACAGGGCTGGTGGGACTAGGGGAGTGTGGCCTTGGCCCCTGCCTCACTGATCCTCTTTCCAAACTAGCCATTCGAATTAAGAAACCTATCAAGACCAAGTTCCGGCTGCCTGTCTTCAACTGGACAGCACTGAAACCCAACCAGATCAGTGGCACTGTCTTCAGTGAACTTGATGATGAGAAGATTTTAGAGGTGATAGGGTCTGGGGCCCAGAGGGGTGGGGTTGGGGGCTGGGCATCAGGTTGCCCTTCCAGCAGATCGTCTAGCCTTAGAAAAGCTTTCAGGCTAGGGCGAAGGTCAGCTCCGTGAGCCTGTTATCTGTGTGCGTACATATATTTCTGGTTGTCTCTACTTATGTCTATATGTTTGAAACACTCCAGAGTGACAGAGTTCTGGGCCTATGCTAGGTGGGTTGCCAGGGGAAGTCTTCTAGTAGTTTGAGGCCACAGCATTTTCCCTGCTCATCTATCCTGCCAGGACCTGGACCTAGATAAGTTTGAAGAATTGTTCAAGACGAAAGCCCAGGGCCCTGCCCTTGACCTCATCTGCTCCAAGAACAAGACTGCACAAAAAGCTGCCAGCAAGGTGACCCTGTTGGAAGCTAATCGTGCCAAGAACCTGGCCATCACCCTACGCAAGGCTGGCCGCTCAGCCGAGGAGATCTGCAGGGCCATTCACATGTGAGGCTCTCACTGACCTGGCCATAGTCCCTTGGTTTGCAACCTAGTTCTCTACCTAGGAGCCTGGCTGTCCCTAGATTTCAGGGCTTTTTTTTCTTTGAGACAGAGTCTCACTCAGTCACCCTGGGGTTGAGTGCTGTGGCATCATAGTTCACAGCAACCTCAAACTCTGGGTTCAAGCAATCTTCTTGCCTCACCCTCTCTAGTAGCTGGGACTACAGGTACTCGCCAATGCTTAGAGACAGGGTCTCACTTTTGCTCAGGCTGGTCTCGAACTCCTGAATTAAGGGAATCCATCCGCCTCAGCCTCCCAGAGTGCTAGGATTATAGGCGTGAGCCACTGTGCCTGGCCTGTGATTTCAGGACTTCTAACAAAACTCCCTTACACCCCTCAGTCATCCACTGGCATGGTCATGAATTACTGCAGCCCTGCTGTGTGCCAGGCACTGAATGAGGTGCTGGGATCCAGCCCAGACCTTGGCCCAGTACCTGGTCTAGTGGGGACAGCTCTGTAATACCCGGTGATACCGCTAAGATGTAAGAGGTACAGACAGTTTTGGGAGAATAGGAATGACCCCCTAAAGAAGGTGATGTCTCAGCTGGGACTGAGGGAAGCATACGGGTTAGTCCCATTCAAGGCCTGGAAGGGAGAAGTGGGGTGCTTGGGTATTGAAAATTTTGAATCTGGCTTTTTAGTGTAGGGAGGGGAGTAGGGAAGGTAGAGCTGGGTAGAGAGTTGGGCAGGCTGGGCCTCCTAAGTCATGCACAGGTGTATGGATTTCACCTAGGTTCAGAAGCTACTTTATTTTCCTTTCTTTCTTTCTTTTTTTTTTTGAGACAGAGTTTCACATGTTGCCCTTGATAGAGTGCCGTGGCGTCATAGCTAATAGCAACCTCAAACTCTTGGGCTTAAGTGATTCTCTTGCCTTAGCCTCCCAAGTAGCTGGGACTACAATTGCCAGCCACAATGCCTGGCTATTTTTTGTTGTCGTCATTGTTGTTTAGGAGGCCCGGGCCTGGTTCAAACTCACCAGCCCTGGTGCATGTGGCTGGTGCCTAACCACTGAGCTATGGGTGCCAAGCCAAGCTGCAGAACCTTTTAAACAGGAGCATATAATGTCCCCCAAGTATCATCATTACTGGTGCTGTGACAAATGAGGCAATTGGTCCTTTCCCACTGGCTGGGTTCAAGGCAAAGACCCCTACTTCAGTCCTTCCAGGAGCTGGAGAATTAAAGGGGTAAGGGAGAGTGCAGGCAGCTGTGAGACCAGCAGTGGGCCCTTCTCCCCACACAGGTTTGACCTGCAGACTCTGCCTGTGGACTTCGTGGAGTGCCTGATGCGCTTCCTGCCCACAGAGGCGGAGGTGAAGCTGCTGCGGCAGTATGAGCGTGAGCGGCAGCCCCTGGAGGAGCTGGCAGCTGAGGACCGCTTCATGCTGCTCTTCAGCAAGGTGGAGCGGCTAACCCAGCGGATGGCTGGCATGGCCTTCCTGGGCAACTTCCAGGACAATTTGCAGATGCTCACGCCGGTATAGCCCCAGCCCCTCCACTTCCACCTGCTAGTTGCCTCTCTACCCAGCCCATCCTTCCTATCTCTCCCTAACTTTACCCAGCCTGGGTTATTCAAGTGTTCATCTCATCTTCCAGCAACTCAATGCCATCATCGCAGCCTCTGCCTCTGTCAAGTCTTCGCAGAAGCTAAAGCAGATGTTGGAGGTGGGAAGAGGTTGTAAACCGGGTGCTAGTGGTTCCCAGGTCATAGGTGGGGGCCAGGGCTATATGGAGAAGGAGCCCCTAGGGCTTGGGCCTGACCTGCATCCCTGGCATCTCTTGTACAGATCATCCTTGCACTAGGGAACTACATGAACAGCAGCAAGCGGGGAGCCGTGTATGGCTTCAAGCTCCAGAGCCTGGATCTGGTAAGATGTGGTGGGGGCCAACACGGGCCAAGTGGCCTGGGGGCAGCAGTGATGGAGCCAGAGTGCTTAGCCCTGTCCCCTCTCCCAGCTGTTGGATACCAAGTCCACAGACCGGAAGATGACGCTGCTACATTTCATTGCCTTGACGGTGAAGGAGAAATACCCAGATCTGGCTAACTTTTGGCATGAGCTGCACTTTGTGGAGAAGGCTGCGGCAGGTGAGGGGAGGGTCTGCCCATCATGTACAACCCAGGACAATCCCAGGAAGCTATGAGGAGAGAGAACGCTTGAGTCCAATTGTTTTTGGCTTTTGTTACCTTCTGAGTAGTTCAAAGCTTTCTGCTAGAGCCAGGAGCAGAGGCTGCTCCAGAGGGAGCCTTCCTCCAGGCACCAGGCCTGCTACCCAGCCCTTCCCAGTTAGGTGCAGTGGGAGCAGAACAGGAAGGGGAGCAGGGGAACAGTGTCTCTGTACTCCCAAGCCCCATAACCTGGCCCTGGAGACTGTATGGTTTTTTTTTTTTTTTTTGAGACAGAGTCTCATTATGTCACCCTCAGTAGAGTACTGTGGTGTCATAGCTCACAGCAATCTCAAACTCTTGGGCTTTAAGCAATTCTGTTGTCTAAGTCTCCCAAGTAGCTGGGACTATAGGCGTCCACCACCACAATACCTGGCTGTTTTTTTTGTTGTTGTTGTTGTCATTGTTTAACAGGCCCAGGCTGGTTCGAACCCACTAGCCCCCCGGTGCATGTAGCCCTAACAACTGGGCTACAGACACCAAGCTAAGAGATTGTGTTTCTTTTTTTTTTTTTTTTTTTTTTAAGAGATAAGAGTCTCGCTTTGTCGCCCTTGGTAGTCACAGCAACCACCAGCTCTTGGGCTTAGGCGATTCTCTTGCCTCAGCCTCCCTGTAGCTGGGACTACAGGTGCCCGCCACAACACCTGGCTATCTTTTTGTTGCAGTTTGGCTGGGATCAGGTTTGAACCTGCTACCCTCAGTATATGGGGCTGGTGCCCTACTCACTGAGCCACAGGCGCCACCTGAGACTCTGTTTCTTTATAATGTATGTGAAATGCTTTGAAAAACACTGATAAAGCTCCCCGCAGATGTAAGGTAGCTGTTGTTTCTGCCTCACCCATGAAAGCTGTAGCAGGCCTGAGGCAGCTGCACTTTCCAGAGTCATCCCTTCCTTAGCTGCTTCGTTTGTTGGGGTCATGAGCTGCAGTCTCTGCTCCCTTCTTGTGAGAGTGCAGCTGGCTTGGTGTACACTTCTCTATGTCCACATGGGCATGAGAACCTGAGGAAGCCTATGCTGGAGGGAAAGCCAGAGTTCGCTAGATCCCTGAGCTGGGAGGTAGACATTCCTCAGCCAGGCCTCTGGTGGCCACAGTGTCCCTGGAGAATGTGCTGCTGGATGTGAAGGAGCTGGGCCGGGGCATGGAGCTGATACGGCGGGAGTGCAGCATCCATGACAACAGTGTCCTGCGGAACTTCCTGACCACCAATGAGGGCAAACTGGACAAGCTCCAGCGAGATGCCAAGACAGCAGAGGCAAGCATAGGATGCAAGGGTGGGAGTAACCAGGGCCCAGGTGCCAGTCCCCTCTGGTTCTTTATCAAGCAGCTGGCTGGCTGTGAAGTGAAAGGGCTATGGGGGTGGCAGGCAGCCACCTCTAGGGACGTGGACTCTTGGGAGCTTTAGGAGCCCAGATTCTCTCCAGCTCATGGGCTTGGGTGGTTGCTTTTCCTTCATTGGCCCAGGGCCCTGCTTCACATAGGCCTCCTGTCCTTGCTACGGGAGCTGGACTTCTTCTTGCCAGGCTGACCCCTCCTGCCCACCCCTTCCCCAGGAGGCCTATAATGCAGTTGTGCGCTACTTTGGCGAGAGTCCTAAGACCACACCTCCTTCTGTGTTCTTCCCAGTATTTGTTCGATTCATTCGTTCTTACAAGGTAAGGCAAAGAAAGCTTTTAAAGAGGAGTTTGGCTGAGAGAAAACTGGTTGTGGGAGAGAAGCCAGGGCTTTCAAGCATGGTCCTTTCCTGACTGCTCCTGAGTATTGGGGAGAGAGCAATGGAAGCTGGTAGCAGACCTCTTAGGTCAGCTGTGAACTGGTGGGTAGGGTGGGGGCCTAGGTCCTTCCTGTCATTGTTTGGGGCAGGAAGTACCCCTCCAGAGGCTGGCCACCTGGGGTAGTTGGTCCTATTGCCACCCACTCTCCAACCTCAGTGTTAACCCCTCCCCTCAAAGCCTGTGTGAGCCTCACCCCCAACCCACCTTCCATGGCTCTTAGGAAGCAGAACAAGAGAACGAAGCCCGTAAGAAGCAGGAGGAGGTAATGAGAGAAAAGCAGCTGGCTCAGGAAGCCAAGAAACTGGATGCCAAGGTGGGTGGGACCAAGAGCTAGGGTCTGGAGGAACAGAGTTAGGGAGATGAAATGGGTGACGAGACCATCCAGAGTTTGAGGGCCAGGGTCTAGTGGCTGGAGAGAGGGGTTTGGGGAAGGTGACCCCTAGCAGTAAATAGCCAGGGTGTCATCAGGCTGCATCATGGGGAGGAACAGTCTCAGGTCAGTGTCCTTTCCCTCTCCAAATCCTAGACCCCATCCCAGCGGAACAAGTGGCAGCAGCAGGAGCTAATTGCAGAATTGAGGCGGCGCCAGGCCAAGGAGCACCGGCCTGTTTACGAGGGGAAGGATGGTACCATTGAGGATATCATCACAGGTGGGTCCCTTTTTCCTCTCTGGGGTCTGGCAGTTGGACCCAGCTTGCAAAGTGCAACCCAACCCATTGGGGCCTTCCTTTCTGCCCCCCCATCCCATGAGGGCTGACCACTGTGTCTCTCTCCTGGGCCAGTGTTGAAGAGTGTCCCTTTCACGGCCCGTACTGCCAAGCGGGGCTCACGCTTCTTCTGTGATGCAGCCCACCATGATGAGTCAAACTGTTAACCCCCAAGGCTGGGGCCCCTGCCAGGTACCAGGCACCACAGCCCCCCTGCATGCCCATCTCTGAGGACTCCTATTGGGAGCTCATAGGCACCTCCCTGCATGACTTGCAGCCTCTTTGTGATGGGGACATAAGTCTCCTTGCATGCCTGTGCTCTAAGAAGAGTGGCTTATCCCCTGCATGTACCCTCAGGGAGCTGGTCTCTCTCCCACTAATGCTGTCCTGGCTTCTACTAAGACCTAAGGGGCAGGGAATTGCCAGGGCAGGGTTGAGAGCCATGCCAGAGCAGACAGGACCAGCCTACAGTTGTGATCACTGAGGCTGTAGCTCCTTTGTTCTCAGATTCCCTCTTCATAAGAGCTGACAATAGCTTCTCCCGCCAGGGCAATTAGATGTCCCTTGATCTGTTTCCTGACATTCTGTCATCGTAGGGTCTCTTCCTGTTCTGGCTCTTGTTGAGTCTACTTTATTTCTGCCTACTGTCCAGTGCCCCAGAGCCCCAACAGTCTCCTGTACCCCTCAAGCCCTGAGATTCCTCCTCCCAGCCCTATGGGGCTGCATCTGAAGGCGCTGCCCTGGCTCAGCCTCCCTTTCTGTTCACAGGTCTCCACTGCCAGCCCATTGTTGTTCGCCACCAAGTCAGGAGTGCTGCACCGCAGAGCGGCTCCCCTCGGGCTCCAGGCCCCCACTGAGCCTCTCTAAAAGGCAGAAGCACTTCAACCCTGAGTCCTGCACATCCAACCAGTGGACTTGCAGCCTTGGAGTCAGCCCAGGGCCCAGCAGAGGGCTGTGCTGCTTATTGTTTCCCTTTAGCTCTCGAAGCTGGATCTTACCTGTGCCACTGTGGGCATTAGGTCTGTAGGGGCTGGCACAGGCACACCTTTGGTGCCTCTAGTACTGCACTTTGCCCCCAAGGTCTTCAGCTTCATTTCCCAAAGGGTCTGCAAGGGTCAGCTTAGAGCTGGGAAAAACCATTTCCAGCTTTAGCCTTTACAGAGGCACCTATGTCCCTTTCCCACTAGAGCCCAGAGGGCTAAGAGGAAAGAACAACTATCCCTTCTTTTTTGTAGGCCCATGGTCAGCCCTGATATAGAAGTATCCAGGCTTAGGGAACACTGTCATTCTGGGATCATCTCTTACCAGGAGCAAGACCCTTCTAAGCCTGGGCTCCACCCAGCTGTACCCTGCTGATAAGGGTAGAGGATAGAAGCCAGGCTCACTGCTTATATCCCTTGGCTATTAACCCATTTCATTCTAAGCTGACACAGTCCTAGCCAAGGTGGGCAGAAGAGCAAAGGTTTTCTCTGTAGACAGAGAAAGGGTATATCAACAACATCCTTCCCTTTCCTCAGCTAGGTATTTTTTTGGCAGGAGGCAGGAAACATCATGGTGGTCTTGGCTGTTTGCTCAATTCCCTGCCAGTTTCCTCTCTTCCTCCCTTCCCCTAGAAGGGAATGTGGGGGCCCACTTACTTTTGTACATGTACCACCTGCCCTCTCTCTTGTACATAAATCCAGACCTTCCCTCTCTCAACAAAGGTTTAAAGCACAAGGCCTGACTCTGTCTCCTTTTTCTGAGCTTCGTGTGTTGGCAATGGCCATTCAGGATCACCTGAATTGTGGGGACAGGAAATCTAGAGTGAGGAGCTCAGAAGCCTAGGGAAGGAGAACCAGGCTGGGTGGGCTCCAGCCACACAAAGGGAGGCAGGTCCACTGTGAGACACTAGTGCCCTCTGCTGGACCTGCACACACCTGTCCAATCCCCAGCCTGTCCCAGTAACACAGGGAGAAGACAAAAAGAGTCACTGACCATGTTATAAATATCGTTATTTAAAAAACAAAAACAAAACACACGTATACTGGGTCCTGGGGCAGAAGGAAGAAGTGGTGGCGTGCCACGGCCAGGGCAGGCAGGAGCAGGCACTGATTCTAGAGGGTAAGGACTCTGCCCTCTGCCACCCAGGCTATGTCCACCAGCCTGTCACACTTCCCTGGGTGCCTCTTCTCTCACACTTTATCTATTGGCATTACCCACCTCATATGGCATATACCACCCATCTCTGGTCTGGGGCTGAGGACAAGGACTGCACTAGTTGTCCGGGGAGTAGGGAACCCTTAAACACCAATAGCAACCTTCTGAGGTGCCAACAGTGGTGTACTGGGGGTGGGGCTACTTTAGGAAACGTGAACACAGACCAGACTAAGAAGTCTGAGGCAGATGGTGAGGGTGGCCCAGGAGCCATGGCCTCACAGACTCAAGGCAGAGAGCAGCTTGTCAGGTCATTGGTGATCATCCAGCTGCTGCAGGAGTGTCCGCCGCCGCCGCTCCAGCTCACCCTCACTCAGCTCACTTTCTGATGTGTCCCAGCCCGTCTGTGGGAGCAAAGGCACAGCTCACCTTCAGCCTCCACTGAGGCCATGGAGGCATGGACAGAGTGGGGGCTGGGATCCTTGCCCCTCTCACCTTCTCCCTCTTGATGCCAAAGCCTGGGGAGCGGTTAGAGAGCTCTGTCTGCCGGAGCTCCCTGTCCCTGTCCTGTTCTTGTTCTTTCTCATCACTCTCCTTGCCAGCTTTCTCATCGGGGTCTGTCTCACTCTCAGGACTGTTCTGTAAGAGTCCAGGGCCCACATCCTGTTAGCTCCTGTGTAGGACAGCCTGGGAAAGCACGTAGAACAGAGCTCACGAAACAGCAGGGCCTTAGGTAGAAGTTCCTTCTCTACTCACCGACTTGTGTCTTCTCTTTTTAGTTTTCTTTTTTGGTTTTTTGGCTTTCCGAAGGCCATGATCTAGAAATAGAAAAATCCCTACTGAGTCCTAAAAGGAGAAAGGAGGGCTCATCCTTCTCTGGGCTGCAGTCCCTGTTTGTCCTTCACAGGTGGGGACCTCATGGTCTCAGGCAGTAAACCTGAGTCAGGCCAGTTTTCCTTCTCCCAGTTTCTTGCCTGGGCAGGGATAGGTAGTTCTTCCTATTCTCCCACATGTGTACCTCCAATCCACTTTACCCTCAAGGGGGCTGAGACTTGCCAATGGCCTCCTCTCAGTCTAGGTAAGCGGTTCTTAACCTGTGGGTCACAACCCCTTTGTAAAAATGAAAATACATCCTGCATATCAGATATTTATATTATGATTCATAGCAGTAGCAAAATTACAGTTACGAAGTAGCAACAAAAAATAATTTTATGGTTGGGGGTCACCACAACATGAACTGTATTAAAGGGTCACAGCATTAGGAGGAATTAGGAAGGTTGAGAACCACTGGTCTAGGTTAACATTTCTCTAGCTCCCAGGCTGCTAGCAACTATTTACCTGATCCAATGAGGTGGGAGGAAGGGGAACCCCGTCCTCCAAGGGCAGCAGCCCCACTTTCAACTGAATCAAGTGAGGAAGAGGGCTCAGAGCCTGACTCCGAGGGGTTCCGCCTCCTCCTCTTGGGGGGCCGGAGAGATGGTGGGGGCAGCTCCTCCTCTTCTGACTCAGAGCCCTGGGCAAGATCAGCAGATATGTATCAGCACAGAGGTTCTCTGGCCTCCAGAAGCCCTCGTCTGGGAATTGGGGACAGAGAGGAGGATCCAGGGCCAAAGGAATCCTCCAATCTCCCTCCAAGGGAGATGATGTAGGGGAAAAGCAAGAAAAGTGTTTCTCCTTTCCCCAAAACAATGCAGTCTCTGGGCGGCACCTATGGCTCAAAGGTGTAGGGCACTGGCCCCACATGCCGGAGGTGGTGGGTTCAAACCCAGCCCCAGCCAAAAACTGCAAAAAAACCCCAAAAACAATGCAATCTCACCCCACACTCCTTTTACCCACTAACTCACTGAGGGTGAGTGGGAACGCTTGCGATGGTGCTTCTTGCCCTTCCTGCCATGCTTTCGGCCTTTGGTGTGGAGGTGCTGGCATTCAGTCTGCTAGAGGCAGAGGGAGGAGGTGAGGATAGCACCAGCCTTAGCCCCAGGAAGGGTCCTGCCTCCTACAACTTGACTCTGCCTTCCTCTCTCAGAGTAGGGCCTTCTGCCTATCCTAGGCCTCTCCTTCCTTAGCTGGCCCAGGAAAGGAAAGCCCTAGGGGGCAGAGGCTAAAACAGTCTGTTTAGCCAGCCCAGGGAGTTCAAAGGCCTGGGATACATAGAGAGGACAAGAAATCTGCCTCACCTCCAGCACCTGTAGGAATTCCCGGAAGAGCCGGATCCGTTCCGACTCCAGGGTGATCTGCTCAAAGGCTGAGTCGCACACAAAGCGCTCACGGACCTTGAACAGGAGAGCACTGCTGATCAGACCAGAACCCGTTTGGCCCGGCCTGGACACCGCCACAAGCACAGGGCAGGGCTGGGGCACAGGAAGGAAGGGAACTGGAGCTGGCCCAGGGCTGTGCTGTGACTGGGATGGGCCCTCAGAGGTGGAGAAGCACCGCTGCCCTCAGGCTTGAGGGGTGTTTGGGGCCAGGCCGCGCTCCTGACCTCTTCCCAGGCAGTGCCTAGCTCCAGAGGAGGCACGGCCTGCCTCAGCATGCTTCGGAAGGCAGCCTCTCTGCGGCGCATCCTTCGTGCCTCCTCCTTCTCCCGCTCCCTCTCTCGTGCCTCTGCTTTCTCCAGCAGCTGGGGGTAGAAGGGACACAGAACAGGGTAACCCAGGAGGGTGGATACCTGGGTCCCGCTCAAGCATATCTTAGGAGGTGGAAAGTTGGAACTGGGCTTCTACCATCATCCCCTGAACTAGAAATACAGTTGGGGACAGTGAGTGAGAAGGAATGGAACAGGACACTGGGATGAGTTAGAGTACTGAGCCCCACGCCCTGCCCAGCCCCTCACACTATTGAAGGTCAGCTTGATGTTGCCTGCGTCCAGCGCAGCAGCCCTCTTGTCAAAGCTTATGACGTGGGCGAAGTCTTCAAAGGCTGTGTTCACTTCCACGCAGAAGCCCCGGTCCTGTGGGCACAGCAGCGCATGAAGCAGGGGTACCACGGGCCTGAGGGCCAAAGCTGGCAGGTAGAGGGGTCAGACTACAAGATGGTCGGAAAGCCCCCACCCCCAGAAGAGAGCCACAGGACTGTGACATGCCCCGGAAACCAAGTTGTCCAAGTCTTCATTACCTGACAAAACCCCACGCCTACCCTTGATTTGGATGTTACATGGAGCTACAGGGGTTGGGAGGTGTCTCCCAACTGCTGATTGATACCTAAGTTTCTCAGAATTAGCTTTTTGTTCCTTTGGCTTAAAGCTCTGGCCCCAGCTAGGCCCTCCTAGCGCAGTAACGCTTAGTGCCTTCTCATTCACCATCTGCTGGTTCCTGCCCTTTGGTTCTATTTATTGAGTGCTTACTATGTACCAGGTACCACGATGAGTGCTTCACAAACATTATCTCATTTACTCACAGTTCTCCAAATAAAAATAGGTCTTAGAATCCTAATTACACGTAGAAGGAGAAACAAGGTGTAGAGCAGTGATTCTCAACTTGTGTGCCAGGGCACACTGGTTACCATGAGAGAATTTGAGGTGTGCCCCGGAAATTTTTAAAGATTAATTAAATTGTTTTCAAAAGAAGTTTAAAGCACAGTAAGTATATTCTTTCTTCTACTCTTTTTTTTTTTTCTGATCAACATAATTTAAGTGTGCTGTGGAAGTTTAACTATAGGTTCAAGTGCACTGTGAGATACAAAGGTTGAAGAACACTGGGTTAGAAGAGCCTCAGCATTTGCACAAGGTCTCACAGCTCATACATGGCTGGGCAAGAATCTACCCCCAAGCCCTGTGCTGTCAGGCACCTACATAGATCGCTCAGGCTTGGGGAGAAGGGGCCACCAGGTGTGTAGCTCCCTACCAATACCTCCAACACTTCCATAGCTTGGCACTGTGTTTTCACCTGTGCCTCAACATCCCAGTGAAGCAGAGGCTCAGAAAAGCGAACTCACTTGGCTCAAGCTGACACAGTGGTGAGTGGACCCACTAGAGTTTGCATTCCGGCTCCTGAGTAAGCTGAGTAAGGTGGCAGAGGCAGGCTCTTACTTCTTTCCAAGAGCATGTCCTCAACCCACATGCTCCAACCTTCTCTGCATCCCTTCTCAGGGGACTGAAAGCTCAGTCTAACCCTCTTCACTGGCTCCTTCCCTCAAGCACACACCTCACTGCTCTCACCTTCCTCAAGCTAACTACTTTTTTTTTTTTTTGGTAGAGACAGAGATTCACTTTGTGGCCCTTGGTAGAGTGCCGTGGCATCACACAGCTCACAGCAACCTGGGCTTAAGCAATTCTCTTGCCTCAGCCTCCTGAGTAGCTAGGACTACAGGCGCCCGCCACAACGCCTGGCTATTTTTTGGTTGCAGTTCGGTTGGGCCCAGATTTGAACCTGCCACCCTCAGTATATGGGGCTGGCGCCCTACTCACTGAGCCACAGGTGCACCCAAGCTAACTACTTCTTCTTTTTTGTTTTAAAATCTCTTGAAATGCAGCACAAAGGAAAAGGAACATTTATTGAAAGCCTATTATAAGCAAGACACTTTACAAAAGTTATTTCTCACAACCCTCCATGTGGATTATCCCCAAAGTTTAGATAAGGAGCTGGAGGCTCAGAGACACTTCATAACTTACAGAGCTCTCAGCACCAAGCAGTTTTCTGACCCCAAGACATGTGCTGCCCTATCCCACCTCTACAACACTGCTCTCCCAGTGGCTGCTCACGTCCTAAGGGTCAAATCCAAGGCCTCCTCCTTGGTCCTCACTCATCTGATCCTCAGTGCCTCTGCTATTTACTTGAATACTCCCCTCTCCAGGTCCTTTCATTTCCGGCCTCTTTTACCACTTCTCTCCCATGTACCTATTTCTGACGTGCTCACTGCCCTGTCTATTGCTCTCTCTAGCAGTCTCACCCTTCACCTCTCTCCTGATTTTCAGACACATACTAGCCAGGAGATTTCATAAACACTTCAAATTCAACAGATTCCCAAGAGAATACACTTCTAATGAGCACCCCACCCCAGGCAGTCCATGGACATCCCATACCCAGATCTTCTACCTGCTCTAAGCCCAGAGTTCTCTGCATTAACCTATGGGATGAGAGGTACCACCACAGTCTACCCACCTATGGATGGCCACAGGGACTCCTGGGCCCATGTGCCTTTTGCAGGTGGGACCCCAAATGGAGAATAAGAAGGGGAACTGCCTCAAAAAGCTCCTTTCCAGGAGGTATGGAAAGGCCCCCTGCAGGCCTGACACTCTGGTTAAAGGTAATTGTCCAATAAAATTTAGCTATCCTGGTATTAGGTATTTCTACTCTATATGATTATTCTGTTTAAAATATGGTATTTGGGTTGTGCGCCCATAACTCAATGGCTAGAGCCCCGTCCCCGTCCAACGGTAGCAGGTTTAAACCCAACCAGGGCCTGCTAAACAAAAATGAATAAATAAATAAAAAAAATATGATATTTTCTTTATCCCTCCCTGCCCCAGGTTCCTGTTGAGAATAATTCCCCAAATGAAATTCCTATTTTCTCCAGCCCTGCTCCTCCTACTTGTTCCTCACCAATGTGGCCATCATCTACTGACTGCCATCTCCAGCCCATTCCTTCCTTCCCCTCAGTTTCACAAGGCAGTCTGTCAACTCTACTTTAGTGCCTTTATGCCACTAGTTTAAAACTTTTTTATTTTTTAAACAGTCTTACTACTATGTTGCCCTCAATAGAGTGCTGTGGCATCACAGCTCACAGCAACCTCAAACTCTTGGGCTTAAGCAATTCTCTTGCCTCAGCCTCCCAAGTAGCTGAGACTACAGGTGTCCACCACAATGCCCGGCTAATTTTTTGTTGCAGTTGTCTTAGGTGGTCTAGGCCAGTTTCAAACCCTCCAACCTTAGTGTATGTGGCTGGTCTCGTAAGCACTGTGCTATGAGCTCTGAACCAAACTTTTTTTTTTTTAACAGCAGAAACATTATTATAAAAATCTTATGTAAAACCATAAAGCATAAAAATGCCAGCTGCTCCACTTGAAAACAGGGGCAGAAGCTAAATACCCACCAGCCCCTGCTATTTTCAGGCATCTATGAGGAAACCTAGGGCATCTCAGAAGTACATCTGGAGCCCTGTAAGCCCTCTCCCCATCTGCCATCCTCCTTGCCCATGCCTGAGAGTACCTCCCACTTGGAATCCTGTACCAGCTTTCTGACTGATCTCCCAGCTCTCCCTCTTCTATGCCTCTAACTCAGCCTTTAGCATCCAGTGAACCTCAGACTTTTGTACCAAGGAGCCCCAACAGCAGCAGAGGTCTGGGGATGAGTCAGAAGAGGATGACTCTCACTCAAATTGATAGGAGTTACCTGCCACTATTACTTTTATCATCTTGAGGTCTCAAGATCTGTCCTACTAGTACCTCCACCATCACCTCCCCTAGGGACACAAGTATGTGTACTCTACATGGAGAGGTGCTGTTATACACCATCACCAGTGGCTTCTCCAAGACACCATCTGATCTTATCATTCCCCAGTTCCTCATTACTTACGAGATAAAAATCCAAATTTCTTATTTTAGCATTCAAGGCACTTTACATGCAGGGTTCTACTTCCAAACTGGGGCATGTGGTTTCAGAGAAATAAAGGAAATTATAAAACAATATGATACATCTTACATAATGGTAAATAAATTTAAAATATTAAATTTAAACAGAGAGGTAATACGATATTAAAATGTAACACCTACATGAATTTAGAAGGCAAAACACAGAGCTTCAAAGAAACATATGTGCAGTGGGACATTTCTAGCTTTATTCCCAGACCCATGTCAACCCAGGTACTAGGTTACTCTCCTCTATAATTAAGTATACTTTGATGGAACAGTCACCATTTTTCAGATGAGGAAACAAAGGTTCAGAAAGATTGAGTGACTTGTCCAAGGTCACACAACTGGCAAGTGGTTTAGCTGGACTTCTACCCCAGGCAGTCTACCTCAAGTTTTTGCTCCTAACCACTGCGGTCTGCCTCGAATTTTTGCTATATAACACTGCAGTATAACTACTGTACTATATCGTCTCCTCAAATGCATTAGAATGTTCTTCATTTCCAGGAAGAAACATGCTCTCTCCTTATTTCTTTCCTTTGGAATACAATGCCTCTTAGTTCATCATTCACTTACTTTTCCGCTTTTTTTTTTGCCTAGACCGGAGTGCAGTGGCATCATCACAGCTCACTACAAACTCAAACTTCTGGGCTTGAGTGATCTTCCTGCCTTAATTTCCCAAGTAGCCGGGATTATACCATGTCTGGCTAATTTTTCAATTTTTTTAGAGGCAGGGCCTTATTATGTTGCTCAGGCTGATCTTGAACTCCTGCTCAAATCATCCTCCTGCCTCAGCCTCCCAAAGTGCTGGGATTATAAGCCATGCCCAGTCACCTTTCTACTTTTGAAAAACATGGATATGGAAAACTACTTCTCTTCTCCGGTATAAGAAAAGCAACAGTGCCTCTGTGATGGTAAATGGCAGCTGACACTTGCAGCAGTATCAGGAAGGCACTAAGGAGTCATGAGGATAAGGATGACTTGCCCCTTGTAAAAGAGCAGTGGCAACTTGGCTGGAGTTCTCAGAACGCCTTGCAAATCCAGCCCAGTGTTGCTGAATAATTCAAATTGACAAGAGAAGTTAAAGATTCAGATTTTCATGTGACTCTCCTGATTTTAAATGTTAGCAACAAATTCCAAATTTTTCTAAAACACGCTACAGACCAGAAAGAACAACCTGTGGGCTACCAGTTTATAATTGGCTATGTTTCTTGCATCTCACACCTGGTGTGCCCTTCCCATGCCCTTGCCCTTGCTCCCGTACTACCCTATGCCCAAAATGCTCCACCCTCCTCCACCTACTCATTCCTGACAGTACATTTCAAATGCCAATTCTGATTCCTGTCCCTGTAATAACACCTACCTCCCTGTATTAATAGTTCTTGTGTCTATCCTCCTACTGCACCATGGCCTCTTATGGCCAGAAACTATGTCTTATTCATTATTATATCCCTAGTACACGGTAAAGGACTTGGTTCTGCTGAACCACGGTGTAATATTTCAACAAAATAGGACTTCTCAGGGAGTCATTCAGGGAGTGTGCCTTCACCCAGCATGCATCCATCCATAACCCCATGACTCCCTCACCTTAAGAATGTCCTTAATAATCTTCTTTTCATCATGGAATCGTGCCTTCAACTCCTCCACATAAAACTTGAACAAGTCCAGAGGGGTGGAGCCTGCAGGGAGGAAGGGAGGGGGGCCTGGCGGGCGGCAGCTTCCCAAAAGCTGGGAGTTGAGGCCGAGGACAGGACCAGGGAGTAGGGATACAGAGGCTGGCAGGGTAGGAAGCCAGGCCAGAGAAGGGGGCGGGCACCTGGCTGCCTTACCCGGCTGGCCCAGCATGTTGGCAAAGCGGACATCAGTACTGACTGCTGGGTAGAGTTCCATCCAGGTGGACATCGAGTGCAGCTGCCCTGTCTCGTGCAGCTCGTCCAGGAAGGTCTGAGAAGGGAGAGGCCAGTTACAAGGAGAGTGAGGTAGGGAAGGAAGCAAAGCCACAGACTGAGGAGAGGCAGGGATGATCCAGTTGAGGAAATGCAGGCAAAAGAGGCAGAGATGAAGAGATCCGGATAGGGAGACTCGATATGTAAGGAGAGAATATGAATACGTAGAGGTCAAAGCAAAAAGATGAGAACAAGCCAGACCAGGAGGCAAAGGTACAGAAAGCTGCCTGCAGCAACTTTTTGACATGTTACAGCAAAACAACCTCACTACTACTCCCACCACCATCACCCCGCCCCCTAAGCTGGGTGGATAAGCTCCACCTGTCTGCTCCCCTGCTGAGGGAAACAAACGCAGCCTTGCCGCTAAGTCCTGCTTGTAGTGTGCCCTCTGCTGGTAGTCCCTGCATGGTGCACCACACATCTAGTCTAAAAAGCACAGCACACAAGTGAGGGCATACAGCAGGAGCAGACTGCAGGAGAGGCCTCACAAAGCTCACATGGACGGGGTTAGGCACAAACAAGCAAGCTAGCTGAGAGGAGGCAGGGGATGGGTGAAAAGGTTGTGGTCTGGGGCAGGGCTGAGCTCTAATCCAAAAGGGCAGCAGAGATACCTGGAAGGCCTCCCGGTTCTTGCGTTGCTGGCGCCGCTCCCGAAGCCGGGCCCGCTCCCGCTCCTCCTCCTCCTCCCTCTCCAAAGCTCGGATGTGCTCCTCAAAGCAGATCAGGGCATCTTCCTTGTCCATGTCTAAAGGTAGGGAGGAGGTTGAGCAGACACCATACCAGTGCACCCTCTCCTATTTCAGCACCTCTAGCTATGCTGCCCATCAGTACTGGGGACCCTCAAGTGTGGTAGGAGAAGTTGGGGGGAGGGAAGTGAAAGGAAGAGAGCTCTGTGGGAATAGCCACTGGAATTGTAGCTAAAGGGGGGGATCATTAATTGTATAAGAAAACAATTAGCAAGTATTCAGCTCTTGTGAATTCAGTTACTGGAGGCTGTCAAATGAAACCAGTTGTTTTGGGACCTGAGGTTTCACATCTCATAGATTGGGAATTAATCAGGCTTTGACGCAACTTTAGAAGGTGAATTTGTGATTATCATCAGTGCTTAAAGAGCAGAACAGCTTGTTGTAACAAATGTGACCAGTTAAGGCCTGAAGTGCTCTGACAATTAAGACCATATTCAGATGAGCTGTAGGCACCATTATCATCTCCAGCATTGGTTCCTATCCTCGAAGGACACAAAACGTTCAGGTCAAAAGTGGAGGGAGGTTATTATGAAGCTATCCTGGGATGCCCAGAGTCCAGAGAGGTGCAGGGACCAAGTGCTGGGTATTCCCAGGATGTCCAAGGGGACAGGAGGTACAGGAGAGTGGTGTGAGGAAGATTCTGGGGTACCAGGTTCAGTGAGGAAAAGGGAAGGAACAGGGGCGAGTGGAGACCTCGGCTTACTCTGGAGCTGATGGTCCTGAGCAAAGCTGGGGTTATCCATGAGGTACTGCTGGGCCTGGGACCATGTGGTTTGGAAGGTGACACTACTCATTCCATCTAGGATGCTCTTCAGAGCCTGAATGTTGCGGCGCCGGAGCTGCTTGGCCTGTTCCTGGAGGCCACAGGGTTAGGGTAAGGCAGGGCAGGCCAGAGCTAGGTCTGGGCACAGGAAGATTTGGGGACTAGAAGGTGGCTAAAGAACCCTAGGAGGAATGTCAGACTCAAGATGTTCATGTCTTGGGGATGAGGAGGGAGCACAGATTACAGACCAACCTCTCAAAGGCTCCTTGCCCTCCCGCACCCAGGGCTATAGGCCGAGGGCAGAAATAGGAGTGTGTGCAAGTGCCATACCAGCTTCTAAATTAGAAGCAGGGACACTGGAGATGTGGAGGAATGAATGGTAGGGACCAAAAAAAGCAAAGACATGGAGAATTCTGGATGAGACTGGGGCTGAAGGATCTGGCTTAGTAACTATTACCTTTTCTTTCTTCGCCAGGAAGAAGAGGACATCATCATAAACCTCTTTTCGATCCCTCTCAGGGACCACAGCCCAGACCTCTAGTTCTCCAAAGGTCTGTTCTGCCCGCCTGTGGAGCATATGGGCTGTGAGTAGGTAGGCAGAGAACAGAGACCATGGGCCTTCGTGTCCTCAGGATCCCCAGGCCCCAGCCCTGCCCAGCCCCCTGACCGGTAACGGGTGGTGGAGGTCATGCGTTCGTGCTGCTCCAGGAAATGCTGCAGGGTCTGCTTGGCCTCCTTGGCCCTTAGCCGGGCCTCCTCCTTCTCCTCCTTCTCCCGTTGTGCCTTGTAGGCATTGAATGCTTGCTTTTTCTCACTCAGCTTGGGCAAGGCGCTGAGGTGGAGAAGGTGAGAGTGGGGTGGGGACAGAGGAGGAGTTAGCCTGTACCACCCTGCACAGTCCACAAAGCAGACTGGGAAAGGGTCTCCTTAAGGCTGAGTAGGGGTCCATGCACAGACAGACAGACTGCAGGAGCACCCAGGGCCCAGATGTATGGGATCTCAACACCATTCTTGGACAGGTAGTGTGAGAGGCAATGAGGGGAAGAGACATGGTCCCAAGACACTGCTAATACTGGACCCCCTTGCTTCAGGGCTCTCGAGTCACCATCAGACCTCTGCCATATCCAGCCCCTTCTTTCCCCAATTAATTCAGTTCAGTTTGGTTCAATTCAACAAGCATTTATTGAAGGTCTCATGTCAGATACCTTTTTCTTCTTGCACCCAGAGGCCTCCAGCTTTTCTCTTCCTTGCATCCTACCCAAGTCTATCTTTTTCCTAACTCTGGCTCCCTTGGTGCTGAGTGATAAGTTGGGGTTTCTGAAGGAGTCCCTGGCCTAGTTGTTCTCGTGAGCATGGCCTGGCTTCCTTGGCCCAGGCCTACCTGTAACGGGGATCGGTGACCACCATCTTCATGGCCTGTTCCCACGAGGCATTGGAGGGGACAGCCTGGAATGGAGCAGGTGGGGGTCATGGGGCCTGCCCACCTCCAGCCCTTCCAGGCCTTCCCTATGAACCCCACCCCCCAGCACCTTGTCCCTCAGCAGCTCCTTGAAAGCCTGCTTTGCCTTCTCCCGGTTGCTCCAACTGAGGCCAGACCGCTCTGGTTCTGGCTTTGATTCCTCCTCCTCCTGTTGTGGAGGCTGATGCTGTCCAGCAGAACTGAGGGGAGTGGAGAGAGGAGACTCAGGCCAGGGCACCCCAGCTCTCAGAGCTTTCTTTCAGTGCCCTGTACTCTTGGCAACATATCACCCCCTCCTTGCTCCTCAGGGCAACCCTTTTCTGCCCAGATCTTCACAACCCTCCTGAGAAGCCTGGCAGAGAACAAGGTTGGGAGCCCGAGACCAGCATCTGAAATGACATGAAGGGCAGCCTCACCTGCTGGGGCCCTCTTCCAGCTGCTGCAGGAAGCCCTGCTCCTGGGGCTGAGAAGCTTCTGACACATCACAATCTTCACTCCCACCTGGCTCAGGTTCCAGGAGGCCTGTGGGCACTGGGGTGGGGCCAGGAGGTACAGGTGGTGGGTCAGGCTGTGGTTGAGGAGGCTGTGGCTGTAGTGTCGGTGGCTGCTGCTGCTGTTGTTTCCTGCAGGTAACCAGAGGGCAGTGTCCAGGAGTAGAGCAATGACAGAGGAGGTCAGGGGCTGGCTTGTCTCTATCCTGGGAAGGATTAGGACCAGAGTGGATGATTCTACAAGGAGACTGAGAGCTGGGTCTTCTTCCTACAGAGTGCGGATAATGGAGAATCCCCTCCTACCTCCCAGCTACCCCAAGAATGAAAGAATAGGCGGGCAAGGTGGGTAAGTCACTCACCCTACAGCCTCTTGTTTAACTAAAGCTGCAATGAGAAAAGACAACACCATCAGTCATGGGGTAATAAGGAAGCTCCAGAAGCCTTGATCAGGCCTAGAACCTTCTCTGCCCAGGACCCCTCACCCTCCAGGTCATCCAGATCCTTAGGTCGGGTCCAGCGGGATTCCTTACTCTGGTTGTTATAGTAGTAAGGTTTGCCTGTGTCAGACTTGTATTCTTTCCAGGGACACTGGGACAGCAGCAGCTGTAAGAGGATAGGTCAGGGACATCAGTGGCCTAGGCATGCTCTCCAACCAGTCAGGGGAGCTGAGGGAACCCAGTGAGGAGAGGACACAGGAGTCTGTAGCTACCACCTATCCTGGCTCAAATGGGGGAAGGTGGACTTCCTAAGATCCTAGGGAGACATTTTCAGGGAAGATGGAGGATGGTGAGGGATCCTGGGATCAGAAGAACCAAAGCAAGTATGGTTAGAGATGCAGGGGAGGCCGAGTACTTCAAAGGATCAGGGCAGCTAAAAAAGAAGGGCCAGAAAGCCCTGCTCAGGACCTCTGCCTTGGACTTGAGCACGCTGGGCTTCTCCCACACGGACTGCTTGTCATCAGCATTGTAGTAGTAGATGCGCCCATCAGGGGCCACATGCTCACTCCATAGGGCCCTCTGGGGGTGGGGGATACAGAATAGTGGTCAAGACCCCCTTCCCAAAGCCTCTCTTCACCCAAAGATTTCAGCATCAGCCCCCCACTCTCAGTCTTTCTACCCAGAGACCCCTGAGCTAGAAGAACTCACCGGAGGACCTGTCCCAGCTACAGCAGCTAGAAAAGAAGCCACAGAAAACATACTAAGTCCCTGCTCCAACCTCCATCTTATCCCCACCTATTCCTCCCTTATTCCATCCCCAGTAAATATCCCCTGGTCCCGTCAACAGCCCAGGCTCCCTGGCATCCCAACAGGCATGATCCAGGGTGGCTCCAGTCCATGGCCCCCTCTCCCCTATGCCTCCCAACCTCCGAGCCTGGGGGGAGCAGACCCCCAGAAGACTCACAGCTGGCGGTGTCCGCACCCGGAGCCGTCTGCCGAAGAAAGAGGAGGGGGAAGGGTTGGGGCCAAGCCCAGTGGCCCCCAAGACCCAGGCCATGGGGGATGGAGAAGCAGGCCAGGCCAGAATCCATGTGTCCTGCTCTCAGGGATCTCTGTTCCCTAACAGGCTTCCCCCACCCTCCAGGCTTGTGCCTCTAGGATCCCAGGGGAGAATCACACAGCAGCTCCTTTCTTTGTTGTCCGCAACCGAGTATTGTGTTCAGGCCCTTCTTTCCACAGTGGATGCCAAGTTCTATATCCTACCCATCTCTACTATGCTACTATGCTAAGCGACAGCAGAAAAAGGTACAGCAAGATCCCCAGGTGCTGCTGCCTCCTCCAGAGGCAAAGAGAATATAAAGAAGGGACCTTATTTGTGTATCCACAATGCATGCCTTTGTGAGGGTGAAGAGTATTTTCCACGAGTGTATTCCTTAAGGGAAATGGGCACAGCTGGGGAGTAAGGAGAGAGAATGCATATGTCTTTGGCGTTGAGTGGAAAATAAGGAGATCTGAGTGCATGGCCGGCGAGTAGGATTTGAGTCAGGGGGGTGGTGCTGCGAGGGACAAGGATAGATACAAAGAGAAGAAGGAAAGAATGGAGGCCATATCCCTGGCATTCCACGTCAGGTCCACAGGGCTGCAGGGTAGAGCCTACTCCTTGCCTAACCTCAGTGCTTACCGCTGCGGTGACAGGCACTGCTGGCATCAGCATTCCTGGCATCATCGGAGGTACCATTCCTGGTATCTATGGATACAAAGACAAAACCAGCCAACCAAGGTGAGGGCAGGCAGAGGCTGAGCAGGGTACCCTGAAGGGTCATGAGAGATCCCACTGGGGCCCATGACCCTCATTTTGGCACCTCCTCAGGCAATCCCCACATTCTGGCCCTCACCTTGCCTGAGAGTTGTCTTGGTCATTCAGCAGACAAATCTATGCAGGCCTGGCCCACAACTCTCTCCCTCCCCAGTTTCTGAAGCCCAAATGTCAGTTTTTTTCTCTACCCTCAGCTAAACTGACAGGGTTTTCTGAGTCCAAAGAGGAAGAGAAACAATTACCTGTGTGAGTGGTGGTGGCGCCCCCATTGGTGGAAGCATGGGGGGCAGGATGCCAGGTGGCATGGGGGGGATGGCTGGTGGTCTCTGACTCATGGGGGGTAGCCCCATTGGAGGAAAGGGTGGGGGGATCCCTGGAGGGGGCATCTAGAAATGAGGAAAGGAAGAGACACTGAGCAGAGAAGATGCTGTCTTATCAGAGGCAGAGAAGACCTGTCAGGAAACACCCACCACCTCCCACTCCAACCCTCCACACTGGCTCTGAGGCAATTCCATGGCTTTAGTCTGAGAAGCACAAGGCATGAAACTGCCTCCCTCCTCACCACTGAGAAAGACTGATAACTGAGGGTGTCTGCTGGGCCTAAGAGGCAATCACACAGCTTCTTGCTTAAGAAGGCAAGGGAGCAGGGAAGGGAAGTGTAACAGCACCAGACTGTGGCTAGAAGGCTCCATCTCTTCAGCAATTCTCCCCCAAAGAGGCCTCTCACATGAAGGGGCAGAAGGCAGGTACCCAAGTCCCCCAATCCCCTGCCTCCCATCCCCTTCTCTTCAATTCATAACCACCAATGCCATTCCAGCCTGAATTCTGTGGCATACTTAAAGAACACAGGTAAGGAGTAGTGAAAGAGAAAGACAGTCCCACTCTGCCCTCACACTAATGGGGTCTTTTCCCTTCCACTGCTCCTACCTCTAGCCCCAGTGTATCCCAAGGACAAAAGGACAGAGGGAATTGTCAATTTTATGGACTAAGAGCTTAACAGTAGCTCTCCCCACCCCGATGCCCAAGCAAAACCATCCCTCTTCCAAGGGCAATAAAAGGGGGCATTACAGGAAAACTGTGCTGGCAGTGCAGCAGTGGCTGGGGAGCTGGGGAACTGGGGTGCAGGCTGGAAAAGCCAAGCCCAGGGAAAGACATCAAACTTACGAAGGGTGGTGGCATCATGGGGGGCCCCGGTGGGAAGGGGGCAGGCGCTGCTGGGGGCCGGGGACCAGAATCGGGAACCGACTGTTGAGGGAGAGAAAAGTCATAGGACCCAGGATGGGCACAGAGATGGGCTTTTGCAGAAGGGAAGCAGAAGAGGTAAGGATGAAAAAGGAGTGCAAAGTTCAGAGGGAGGGTCTCCAAGCCCAACTTCTTGCCCACCCCACATGCTGAGCCATAGCTAAGTTTGCTCTCTCTTGTGCCAGCCCCAGAGCCAGCTGGCTGAGCCCCTTCAATGTCATCTTTATTTTGGAAGTTTCCATTTTGCCAAAGCCACAGAAAAGATGGAGGAGGCTCTACTACAGGCACAAACTGGCTCTTCCCTAGGCTTTTAATCCATTCTCCCACCTGTGGGCAAGGCTGTGCCTCTCTCAAACCAGTTAAATAGAGATCACTTTTATTCTCAAAGCATCTAGGGAAGGGGTGGCCTCTTTTCCAGTTCCCCTACCTCAATTAACCCAGTTACAGAGATTCTATCCAAACTCTTGAAACACAAATAGTCACAAGTCCCTTAAAGTACTAGTCTCTCTAACTCCTCCCCCTTCACTACTAGTTTCCTCCCCTGATTGGTCTCAACCTCAGTCACACTTTCTTTGACATCTTCCACTCCCAATCACCAAGTTCATCCCTTTAGCTCTACCCCCACACCCTGAGCAAATCCTAAGCTCATCTCCCTGTGGAGGCAGGCTTTGGACAGCCTTGGCCTCTCCATTCTGTACCTAATGGCTGACTGCATCCCATCCTTTAGTTCTCTGATTAAACATCACTTATTCTAAGAAGGCTTCCTGACTCTATTTAAAATAGTTCCTTCCCATTTATTCTCAAACTGATCCCCTTTCCTTCATGTATACAATTTTGAAATTACGACATTTGGCGGGATGTATGCCCCTCCCGACTAGAGCTACTGACATTCCTATGAGGACAGGGATCGTATCAGATGTATTGAAAGCTGGTACCTGCCACAGTGTCTGGCACATAATAGTTACTCAATAAATATTGAATGAATGAAGAACAAATGAAAGAACAAATCCTATATATACAGAACCTTCCAATTCTAAAAATTTATCTCATAGGTATAGCCCCACATGGCCAAAATAAAGTGTAGAAGGTTTTCATTTTAGTATTATTTGTAAAAACAGAAGGCTGGAGCCAGCCTAATATTCAGTAGCGAAGAAATTATGAAATTACACACATAGACACACATACACATGAGAAAAGATGACACACAAGAACTTGGTGGAAGGAGGACAGAGAAGCCACTTCACTGCCGCCCAATCTCCCCTACTGAGAGGGCTGAACATTTATAAATACTTTCTAATCTCTACCTTTAAAACATCTGATCTTGGGCAGTGCCTGTGGCTCAGTAGGTAGGGTGCTGGCCCCATATACCAAGAGTTGCGGGTTCAAACCCAGCCCCAGACAAACTGCACCAAAAATATAGCCAGGCATTGTGGCGGGCACCTGTTTGGGAGGCTGAGGCAAGAGAATTGCCTAAGCCTAGGAGTTGGAGGTTGCTGTGAGCTGTGACACCAGAGCACTCTACTGAGGATAATAAAGTGAGACTCTGTCTCTAAAAAAACAAACAAACAAAAATCTGTCAATACAGCATGGTACGGGCACAAAAATAGAGACATAATTTGGAATCAAATAGAAAACCAGGAAATGGGCTCAGCGCCTGTGGCTCAAGTGGCTAAGGCACCAGCCACATACACGTAAGGTGGTGGGTTCGAATCCAGCCCGGGCCGCCAAACAACAATGATGGCTGCAACCAAAAAAAAAAAAAAAAAAAAAATAGGTGTTGTGGTGTGCGCCTGTGGCCCCAGCTACTTGGGAGGTGGAGGCAGGAGACTCACTTGAGCCCAGGAGTTGGAGGTTGCTGTGAGTTATGATGCCATGGCACTCTACCCAGGGGGACAGCTTGAGGCTCTGTCTCAAAAAAAAAAGATAAGACAGACGAATGGCTAACATATGAAAAAATGCTCATCATCCCTAATTATTAGAGAAATGCAAATCAAAACCACCCTGAGATACCATCTAACCCCAGCGAGAATGGCCCATGTCACAAAATCTTAAAACTGCAGATGCTGGCGTGGATGTTGAGAGAAGGGAACACTTTTACACTGCTGGTGGGATTGCAAACTAATACAACCTTTTTGGAAGGAAGTATGGAGAACCCTCAAAGAACTCAAGCTAGAACTCCCATTTGATCCTGCAATCCCATTACTGGGCATACCCAGAAGGAAAAAAATCTTTTTATCATAAGGACACTTGCACCAGACTGTTTATTACAGCTCAATTTACAATCGCCAAAATGTGGAAATAGCCTAAATGCCCACCAACCCGGGAATGGATTAACAAGCTGTGGTATATGTACACCATGGAATACTATTCAGCCATTAAAAAAATGGAGACTTTACAGCCTTTGTATTAACCTAGATGGAAGTGGAACACATTATTCTTAGTAAAGCATCACAAGAATGGAGAAGCATGAATCCTATGTACTCAATTTGATGTGAGGACAATTAATGACAATTAATGACATGGTGGGGGTGGGGGAAGGGGAGAGCAGAGAGAGAAAAGGAGGGAAGGGTGGGGGAAAGGAAGAACAGAGAGGAGGGAGGGGGGTGGGGTCTTGGTGTGTGCTATACCTTTTGTGGGCAAGACATGATTGTAAGAGGGACTTTACCTAACAAATGCAATCAGTGTAACCTGGTTTCTTGTACCCTCAATGAATCCCCAACGATTAAAAAAAAAAAAAAAAAGAAGAAAGAAAAAAAAAACCTGTCCTTTATCTTGTGCCAAGAAGAGAAAGGTAAGAGCTAAACTAATCCAACCTGACTCACCTTTTCTGTATTCAGCGACTTTAGCTTTATATTCAGACTTGTTCCTGCCTCTGAAACTCTCCTCAGGATGGAAAGTCAGAAACTAATAAGTATAGGAGGAAATCCAATTTCCCATGTTACACTTTTCCTTTCTAAGTTCCCAGATAACCAGCTTTGGGTCCTAAAAGACTCTGGCACCACACCTCCCTCTTCCTCACCCATACATCACTAAGTCCTATTTACCTCCTAAAGATCTCTTAAATCTGTTTCTCTCCATTTTCTCTTCTACCACGACCAGTGCTCTCATCCAAGCCCTTATCTTTTTCCACCTGACCTGTTGCAGTGGCCCCCTAACTGTTCTCCCCACATCTACCATCATCTACAGCCATGACAAATGGACTTCAGACCATTACTCCCCGCACTTAAAACTCCCCACTGCTCTTAGGGTAAACACCAAAACCCCTGCCCAGGACCTGTGAAGCTATGGCAGGTCTGCTCCCTAACTACCTTGCCAGCCTCCTCCTACTAAGCTCCAAGGTCTGTGCTCCAGCCGCACTCACCTGTTGTCGCTCCCCCACCTTAGACATTCACTCATGCCTGGAACAACCACGTTGGCTCTGCCAACCCCACAGATCCTGCCTAGGTAATACTTCACCCTACCATTCACCACATCCTCAGGAAAGCCTTTCCCAACCCACTGGGCTAAGTCAGAGCCTTCTTTTATGTGCTCATATACCACCAAGTACCTTCCTCTTCAGCAATTATCCACTAGAATTTTATAGTTAGTTGCGCAATTCTGATTGTACTACTACTTTGTGCACTAATAAAAACACAAATGCTGCGTGGTGCTTGTGGCTCAAAGGAGTAGGATGCCAACTCCATATGCCAGAGGTGGCAGGTTCAAACTCAGCCCCAGCCAAAAACTGGAAAAAAAAAACAAACCCACAAATGCTGGGCAGTGCCTGTGGCTCAGTGAGTAGGCCGCCAGCCCCATATATGGAGGGTGGCAGGTTTGAACCTGGCCACGGACAAACTGCAACAAAAAAATAGCTGGGTGTTGTGGCAGCCGCCTGTAGTCCCAGCTACTTGGGAGGCTGAGGCAAGAGAAGTGCCTAAGCCCAAGAGCTGGAGGTTGCTGTCAGCTGTGATGCCACAGCACTCTACCAAGGGCAACAAAGTGAAACTCTGTCTCTTAAAAAAAAAAACCCACAAATGCCATAGGCTGGGTGCGGTGGCTCATGCCTGCAAGCCTAGCACTCTGTAATCCTAGCTTAAGCTCATGAGTTTGAGACCAGCCTCAGCAAAACAAAGACTTCATCTCTATTAAAAATACTAAAAAAACTGAGGAAAGAGGATCGCATGAGCCCAAGAGTTAGAGGTTGCTGTGAACTATGTTGCCACAGCACTCCAGCCAGGGCAACAGCTTTAGACTATCTTAACAAAAATAAAACAGAAATGCTGCCAATTAAATTATGATACCTCACGAATTTTAAGACACATTCCAACATCAGAAATGTTAAAATGTGTTACAATTGATGACCTATATATCTTCAAGTCCCTACTAGACTGAAAACTCTAAGGGACTTTTATCTGTTTTTGCTCACCTCATATCCAATTCTCATTGTATTTTCCTCACCACCTCCCATAGACACAAAGTAGGTGCTAATAAATATTTGATACTTGTTGAATCAATGACTGGTCTTGGCAACTCCCACAAAATAGTAGGTGACCACTGGTATGGTCTACTAACTATTCAGGGAACACAACTCTTATAGTTTGGGGACCCATCCAAGGTAGTCGCCTCTTTTCAGGGAATAATCTGACCCACAACTGGTTAGGGACAGAGCCAGGACTGGATCCAATCTGCATTCTACCCTTCCTCCCTCAAAAGCACAGTTCCTGCCACAGGAAGCAGGTCTGACTTTCTAGCATATTCCTAGCAACCTAAGTGGTTAAACCATCAAAGATCCAACATTTGTTTGGTGGAAAACTAATGATGTTCCCTTTTGCCCATCCTACAAAATTTCTTATCTAACATTCAAAGCCTTGAATGAAAGGAGACCCACAGTCTTCTTGGCTCACCTTGACTCAATGGCTTTCCTCCTCCTCTTTCCACAGGAATTGTTAGATTACCCTCATGTGCTTTTTTTATTCTACTTTGTCTCTTGCTTTGTTCAAGATGATCCAACATTCACCTCCTCCAGGTTACCTTTAAGACTACCCCCCCCACACACTCCTACCTACTGTGTCCCCTCAGGATAAGTGCTGCACTACTTTGCAGAGTGACTCGCTACTCTGAGATGTTTGCTGGGTGTTCCATGTGGAATTGCCTGTCTCCTCCATGATGTGAGGATTTCCCTACATTCAGGGATTGAGTTTCCGCCTTTGAAACCTCCCCCAAGTGTCTAATCAGAGCCTGCACACTAAGTGCTAAGGTAAAATGCAGGCTCACCCCTAACCTTATTAGATTTTTGCATACTGGAATATCCTAAAACATATTCTTAAAACAGTGCATGCTTATGTACCCATGTACATTTATATAAATACTCTAAATATAGGTTAATCATGATAGAGAGAGATAGCTTGGTAGAGGTTTGCATGGCTTGAGGAAAGGAAACTGGAAACAAACACTGACGTGGGAAAACTTAAATAATAAAAAGCTAACTCTGTGTGACCATTTTCAACCTGGAATGAAGACCTCTGGCCAGGATCAGACACTGGCCTGTCTTGGACAGTTCCCCACAGAAGATAGAGCAATGGAATGAATGTAAATTACTATGGAACTTCCAAAGCCCTTCCCTGAGCTATATGTGTCCTTTCTTTCCTGAAATATGCTTGTCCCTCCCTCACCTGCTGCAGTGCCATACAACTCTGGGTCTTATTTCACTCTGGGTTAGAATCTGAAGAAGTAACCAGTGAGAACGAAGGATACAGGGATGGGGGCGAAAAGAGAAGCAGATCCTGTGTACTCCCTGGAACAAAAACACATTTATGAGCTGAGGACAGACAATGAAGAGCTACTTGATCACGATTATCACCTGTTCACTTGGGCTACCACCCCACTCACCCCACAACACCAAAGATGCACTCAATTCTTCTTAGTCTTCACATTTAAAGGGCATTTCAGAAATGAGCTTTCAGAAAAAAAGAAAAGAACAAGAGTGGAGAGACAGAAGAGAATGGAAAGAATGACAACAGCTAATGGCCAATATTTACTTAGAGCTTATTATGAGCCAGATACCATGCCAAACACTCATTTAAACCTGGCAGCCATCTCAGAGGTTATTAACCCCATTTTATAGATAAAGAAACTGAGGTTCGAAGAGATTAAGTAGTTTGACCAAAATTCCAAGAGATTAAATGGGGTAGGAAGGTTTGGAAACTAAGCAGTCTGAATCCAAAGCTACTACTTCACAGAGCTACTTCACAAAGATATCTCCCGGCAAGGATGATGGTTCCACAGATGGTATTTCTTACACTCAGATTCATTCCCATTTTCTTTTTATCCCAATCCTCACACAATCTTGAAATCCTCAGAGAACCAGGTGATCCCAAAGTCTGATTGGTCTGCCTCACTCCCACTCCCTGAAGTGATATGTGTTGGAAAATGAAGGCTGGGAAGCATATTTCTCAGAAAGTAATAGCCATCATCAAAAAGCAAGGGCTGAGTCCAGCTGCTCATCCTGCAGTCTATCTACCTACTACCTTCTTTTTTTTTTTTTGGCAGTTTTTGGCCAGGGGCCGGGTTTGAACCCACCACCTCCAGTATATAGAGCCCACACCCTACTCCTTTGAGCCATAGGCACTCCCCCTTACTACCTTCTTTAGCTGCCCCAAACAGCACCTGCCTCTCCCTGTCTCCAAGACCACCCTAGTTCCCTCTCCTCTGTACCAGCCCTACTCTTTCTTCTGCTCCCCCAAAGATACTGAGTGCCTTACTAGACAGTATCTTCCAGTTGCTTCTCTCTGATCCTGCCATCTCCTCATCACTCACTCTCTGAAGAACAGAATGTTAGTTCTAGTCTCATCTATGTGGAGTTAAACTCCTCCTCTGCTTCCAGAGGTTCTCCAATGTTCCACGAGGATTCCAGAAGCAACCTGCCCCAACCGTACATGCTTTATGTCCACCATCCCCCCCAATCCCTGGGAATTTTCTCCAGCTCCAGCTTAAGGTTCGATCTTCAACCTTCTTTCCTTTGCTTCCCCATTTCCTAGAACCCATTCTCCTGAACTTTCTCCTCAAACCAAACGTTTTGGAGCTGAAAGAGATCTTGGATGTCATTTTCAAGCATTTTCCTTTTTTTTCTTTTTTTTTTTAATCTGATAGGAAATCTAAGGCCCAAAGAAAGGTAGTGACTTGCCCAAGGTCACACAGAGTCTATAGTTTGTTGATGACAGAGCCAAAAGCTGGGAGCTTCTCTTTCCTCAGAAGCCTGCTCTTCACCCCTGAAGACAGGGTCTTGCAAATGCTGGGAAGCAAAGGAGGGCGTCTCCAAGTGGCCTTAAGGAGCACCCAAAGCTTCCAAAGGGAACAAGCACCGAGTCTGTGGAGGGGCATGCCCTACGCCAAATATCCCAGGAGGGGAAACTGTGGTCTCCACCTTTCCTCTTATCCTGCGATTCCCTCATCTCCTGCCCTCTTCTTTCCCAACCTATCTCGACAAACCCATCTCCTCACATCTTTCCTTCCTCCTCCGCACCCAGTCCCTCAACTCTCGTCCCCCTCTTGCCCCCCTGCCGCACACACCCCCGCCATGCTCCATCATGGCCTCCTCCGCCCCTTCTCCCCCAAATCCCCTCCCCCATCTCCCCACCTGGGCTCTTCTCCCTCACCCCTCGTCCCCTTTGCCCTCCCCCAGGGTCCTGGGTACCCCCAGTGGCCTCCCCGCCCCTCTGCCCCCGTCCCGGACCGCAGGGGACGCTGTGGGACCGCCCCGGGCCCCTCCACCCCCGCGCGGGGACGTTACCATGCCAGAGCCTCGGAGCAGCTGGGCCGGCTCAGCCCACCCGCCAGTAAAGGCCGTTCTGATTGGCCGGGCTGCAGACGGGAGGGCGGGGCCAATGGGGGTCGCACCCCTTCGTGGCCGGGGCTCCGGTTGCTCCCGCCGACGATCCGGGCCCCCAACCGGCCCGGTATGCCCGGGCCTGGCCCCGCCCCCCGGCGCGGAGAGCCAGGCTCCGCCCCACGCCGCTAGGCCCGAATCCCGCCCTCAGAGGGCGGGGCACGCCGGTTCCTGGGCTTGACTGACGGCCCCAGCGGCCAACTCTGGGCTGCGCTAGGCGGCGCCGAGCGCGAGTACCCATCCACCACACACCCCTGCAACTCTGCTGTCTCCTCGCTGCTGTCCGGCTGTAGCTTACCCGGCCTTCGGCTCCCGGCCGGCAATCCAGGCACTGGGGGCTGGACCGAAGCATTCATTCATTCATTACGTATTTAGGATAACTTTGCACTTCACAAAGCATTTTTTAATTTGCTGTGTAATTATCGTTTGTACTTTTAAATAAATTCACGAACTATTTATTGAACACCTCTTAGGTGTCAAGATCTGTTCGAGGCACCGAGCGCACCGCAGTAGAGCAGACAATTCCGCCAAATTCCTGCCCCCCATGAGTTGTACACGTGCTTCTCACAGGACCTTGAAGTACTTTTGGAATCAGGATTCCACCAAACGGTGAACTCAACAGAGGAGGGACCCTATCTTTTATAGGAATTTAAAACGCGAGATCAATACATTAGGTAGGTAAGGAAACTGTAAGCTAAAGCTATTTGAGGAATATACTAAAGGTCCCAGAGCCAGTAACTGACAAGATTCAAAGCATATGGGTACAAAAAGGGATTGAACTCCTTCCCGCCAAACCCTGGGTAAGGGTAAAAATGCTTCCTATTTGCTTTATTCATCCACCTGATTCAGTGCTCTGTATTTAGTACTATGCTAGGTTCCTGAGAGCCAAAGACCTGTGAGTCGGATGCTTCATTGGAAGCTTAGTCTTTAGCATGGGAGAGGTAGAAAAACAACTAACTTGAAGTGGAAGCTGTTAAAGGTGACAATTGGAGGTCGGGAGCGGTGGCTCATGTCTTTAATCCTAACACTCTGGGAGGCTGAGGCGGGTGGATTGCTTGAGCTCACGGGTTCAAGACCAGACTGCTAGAGCGAGACTCCACCACAAAAAAAAAAAAAAAGAAAGAAAGAAAAAAGAAAGAAAGAAAAGTAAAGAAAAAGGGGCGGCGCCTGTGGCTCAGTGAGTGGGGTGCCGGCCTCGTATACTAAGGGTGGCGGGCGAACTCAGCCCCGGCCAAACTGCAATAAACAGTAACAACAAAAAAATAGCCCGGTGTTGTGGCGGGCGCCTGTAGTCCCAGCTACCTGGGAGGCTGAGTCAAGAGAATCACCTAAGCCCAGAAGTTGGAGGTTCCTGTGAGCTGTGACTCCAGGGCACTCTACCAAGGACGATAAAGTGAGACTCTGTCTCTAAAAAAAAAAAAAGAAAGAAAGAAAGAAAAATTAGCCAGGCGTGTGGTGGGCCCCTGTAGACTCACCTACTCAAGAGGCTGAGGCAAGAGGATCTCTGGCGCCCAAGAGTTTGAGGTGGTTGTGAGCTATGACACCACTGCAGTCTACCGAGGGTGGTATGAGTGAGACTCTGTCTTTACAACAACAACAACAACAGCAAATGCCAGTCGGCTCGGTGCCTGGAACTCAAGAGGCTAAGGCGTCAGCCACATACACCTAAGCTGGAGGGTTCGAATCCAGCCTGGGTCCGCCAAACAACAATGATGGCTGCAACCAAAAAATAGCGGCGTTGTGGCAGGCGCCTGTAGTCCCAGCTATTTGGGAGGCAGGTGCCTGTAGTCCCAGCTATTTGGGAGGCAGAGGCAGGAGAATCGCTTGAGCCCAGGGGTTGGAGGTTGCTGTGAGCTGTGATGCCATGGCACTCTACCCAGGGTGACAGCTTGAGGCTCTCTCTTAAAAAAAAAAAAAATGCCTGTCAACAACAGCAACAAAAATCACTTCTGTAATCCTAGCACTCTGGGAGGCCAAGGCAGGTGGATGGCCTGAACTCACAGGTTCCAGACCACCCTGAGCCAGAGTGAAACCCCAGTTTCTAAAACTAGCTGGGCGTGAGCAGCACCTGTGGCTCAGTGGGTAGGGCGCCTGCCCCATAATCGGGATGTGGTGGGTTCAAACCCAGCCCCAGCCAAACTGCAACAAAAAAAATAGCCAGGTCTGGCGGGCACCTGCAGTCCCTCCCCTCCTTGGGAGGCTGAGGCAAGAGGATCACTTAAACTTAAGAGTTTGAGGTTGCTGTGAGCTATGATGCCAAGGCACTCTACCTCAGGGCAACAAAGTTAGACTGTGTCACAAAAAAAAAAAAAAAAGAAAGAAAAGAAAAATGACAAATGGGAAACTAGGAAGTGGGATTCTTTTTTTTTCAGGCCAGAACAAAGGGCTGGAGGCTACCACTTATTTATTTATTTATTCATTTATTTTTGCAGTTTTCGCCGGGGCTGGGCTTGAACCCGCCACCCCAGGCATATTGGGGCTGGCCCCCTACTCCTTGAGCCACAGGTACCGCCCTGGAGGCTACCATTTTTTAGCATAACTCTCCAGAGTCCAGAAGTTCTAATTTAGAACTTGGCCTTCCAGGTTCTTACAAAGGTATGTTTTTATAAACCTGGGAGTTTAGAACCAGTTTCATTCAACAGTTTGCTGGCTGAATTTATAACAATGAAATATTTAGTACCTGAGTCTCCATTTGTAGTCTTGCCCCAACCCTCACGAATAATAAGGGCAGATTTGAGGATTTAGCTCTTTTCCCTCCCGTATCCCTAACACTTATCCAGGCGTCCTCAAACTATGGCCCGCAGGCCACATGCGGCCCACCTAGGACATTTATCTGGCCCGCCATATGTTTTTGCCGCCACTGCCTGTCCTGCTTTGCAGCCAGCTTGTCCCAGGACCCGCAGTCCGGCCCTCCAATGTTCTGAGAGACAGTGAACTGGCCCCCTGTTTAAAAAGTTTGAGGACCCCTGATATAGATTACTTCCATCTCCCATCTGCCTAATTTAATTCTATAATAATTTTTTTTTCAATTTTCAATTCTTATAACACTGTGACTACCTATGCTATACAGAGTTGATTCAGGTAGAAAACTTTGATTATGCTACCTTTCCTGCACAATTTTTTTTATTTTTCCTGGAAATCATCATCTTATTTTTCATTTGTTTAGTTTTATCACAAAATCTACCCTCAAACTCTTCCCACAGTTGTCTACTTCTCGTCTCAGAATACCTACATACAGCAGACAGCTCTCTCCATTTCATCTTCTTGCAGACCCCTCTGCTGGAGCCTCTACTCCAATGTGAGTGTTGATCCCTTAACCTTGCTGTACATCTGGCAACTTGACATCTCCTTTCTCATTCTCCTGGGCATTTTCTTTGCCTTTCTCTTTTGTTGTATCTTTTATTTACCATATTCCATGTCTTTCTTGATTTACTCCTTTTTGGAGGACATCATCTTCCAGAAGATTCCCAAGAAAGGGGAAGATAAACCATTTTGCAACTTTGTGTATTTGCCATTGTCATTTTTCTACCCTGACCTTTGGATTGGTTGTCTGAGCGGGTATTTAATTCCTTCAGAATTTTGAAGGCATTGCTATATTGCCTTCTAGCTCTTATTATTGCTGTTGAGAACGCTATGGGTTTTTAATTCCTTTTCCTTTGTAAGTGACTTTTCCCCTCCCTGGATGTCTTCATTGTTTTGAAATTTAAGTACTATGTGGTATGTCTTGGTGAGAGGCTATTTTGTTCCTTTGTGCTCGGCACTCAGTGCCACTCACTTCTGGGAAATAATATTGAATCATCCTCTTGGTAATTTCCTCCCTTCTATTCTTTCTTTTTTGGAACTCATATATATATATTTTTATTTTATTACTATTTTTTTTTTTGGAGACAGAGTCTTACTTTGTCACCCTTCGTAGAGTGCTGTGGCATCATAGCTCACAGCAACCTCAAACTCCTGGGCTTAAGCGATTCACTTGCCTTAGCCTCCCAAGTAGCTGGGACTACAGGCATATGCCACAATGTCTGGCTATTTTTTAGAGATGGTGTCTTGCTCTTGCTCAGGCTGGTCTTGAACTCATGAGCTCAAGCAATCCATCTGTCTCGGCCTCCAGTGTGCTAGGATTACAAATGTGAACCATCACACTGGGCTCCTGGAACTCCTAGAATTCAGATGAAGGATCTGTTGGACTGGTTCTTCTGACTTTTTATTTTTCTCTACCACTTTCCATCAATTTGGTGGCACCTGTGGCTCAAAGGAGTAGGGCGCCAGCCACACATGGCGGAGGTAGTGTGTTCAAACCCAGGCCCGGCCAAAAATTGCAAAAAAGAAAAAACACTTTCTATCATTTTTTTATCTTTTCTTTTTTCTTTTTTTTTTTTTTTTTTAGAGACAGAGTCTTACTTTGTTACCCTCAGTAGAGTGTTGTGGCGTCACAGCTCACAGAAACCTCTAGCTTTGGGGCTTCAGCAATTCTCTTGCCTCAGCCTCCCAAGTAGCTGGGACTATAGGCACCCAGCTATTTTTTGTTCCAGTTTGGTCGGGGCCGGTTTCGAACCTGCCATCCTTGATATATGAGGCCAGTGCCCTACTCACTGAGCCACAGGCGCTGCTCCACTTTCCATCATTTTTACTTTTTTTTCTGGGGGATTTCTTCAACTTTATCTTCCATTGTTCTACAGACTTTTTGGATATTTTTATGACTTTTATTGTTTGAATTTTATTTTTATTCTGTGAATACGCCTTCTATCGCATCTTATTTTGTATCAGGGTTGCAACATCTCAGAAGTTATTACTGATAATTTTATTATTTTTCTTCTCTTTGCATAATCTGTTTGCTCCAATTTTTTTTTCCTGTTTTAGTCTCTGTCTTCCATGTTAGATTCTTTTCTTGGAGGTCTTACAATTATTGTCTACTTATACTTAAGGATGAGTCATCAAAAAGCAGTTTGGAATCATTTGCTCTCTGTTTGTTCAGGTACCTGGATGGGCTTGTTGGTCAGGAGCTTCTCTGCATAATGATCTGGCTGGCAACCTCTGATGTCCATCCTTATGTCTTCCTTCTCAGGGTTGTCAGACAGGGGTGACTGCCTATCTGCAGTCTGCCACAACCAATTCCATTGGCCATATGGTTGTCCTGCTGCCACCGTAGGATCTACGTTTTCCGGGTCGATATACATCGATAACCACTCATCCGTCTGCTTTCCTGTTTCCTAAAATATTTTGCTCTTGTCTTCTATCTTTTTTCCCTGTCCTTGTGGATGTATGCCTTTAAAAAGGCCTTTGCTAGGCTCAGCACCCGTAGCTCAGTGGCTAGGGCGCTGGCCACATACACCAAGGCTAGTAGGTTCAAATACAGCCCAGACCTACTAAGCAACAATGACAACAAAAAACCCCCAAAACCCAGCCAGGCATTGTAGCCGGTGCCTATAGTCCCAGCTACTTGGGAGGCTGAGGCAAGAGAATTGCTTAAGCCAAAGAATTTGAGGTTGCCGTGAGCTGTGATGTGACAACACTCTACTGAGGGTGACATAGTGAGACTCTGTCTCAAAAAAAAAAAAAAAGAAGTCCTGGCTTGGCGCCTGTGGCTCAAGTGGCTAAGGTGCCAGCCACGTACACCTAAGGTGGCAGGTTCAAATCCAGCCTGGCCCACCAAACAACACTGATGGCTGCAACCAAACAATAGCCAGGCGTTGTGGCGGGCACCTGTGGTCCCAGCTACTTGGGAGGCAGAGGCAGGAGACTCACTTGAGCCCAGGAATTGGAGGTTGCTGTGAGATGTGATGCCATGGCACTCTACCCAGGGGGACAGCTTGAGGCGCTGTCTCAAAAAAAAAAAAGTCCCTTTGCTATCGTTTCAGTGGGTTTTCAGTAGAGTAAATTCAGATGCATGTGTTCAATCTACCATTTTTACTCAGAATCTTTTTTTTTTTTTTTTTTCTGAGACAGAGCCTCAAGCTGTCACCCTGGGTAGAGTGCTATGGCATCACAAGTTCACAGCAACCTTCAACTCCTGGGCTCAAGCGATTCTCCTACCTCTACCTCCCAAGTAGCTGGAACTACAGGTGCCCAACACAATGTCCAGCTATTTTTTGGTTGCAGTCGTCATTGTTGTTTGGCGGGCCTGGGCTGGATTCAAACCCATCAGCTCAGATGTGGCTGGTGCCTTAGCCACTTGAACCTAGGCCACAGGCACCTAGCCTCAGAATCCTTAAGTATATTTTAACTGTTTCTAAAATAGTAGTTGAAAAATATATACATAAATTCCAAATTTCTGAGTTCATCAAAACATTAAACGAGGCTCAGCGCCTGTAGCTCAAGCAGCTGGGGCACCAGCCACATACACCCAATCTGACGGGTTTGAATCCAGCCTGGGCCCACTAAACAACAATGACAACTATAACCAAAAAATAGCCAGGCATTGTGGAAGGTGCCTGTAGTCCCAGCTACTTGGGAGGCTGAGGCAAGAGGATCACTTAAGCCCAAGATTTTGAGGTTGCTATGAGCTGTGACGCCACGGCACTCTACTCAGAGTGACAGCTTGAGAGTCTGTCTCAGAAAAAAAAACAACCACACATTAAATTACTTATAAAACAAAGATGTTATGAAGTTAAACTTATAAGTATAATATAATATACTTATAATATAAACATAATACTGGTATAATATAGTATACTGTATTTATTTGTATTAAATAATGCAGTTCTGCATAAAACTTTGCTTTTGGGGATTAGCTGGGTTTTTTTAAAGTTTGTAAATATCTCTTCTAGGCTAGTGATCACTTGAGTGTGGCCTTCAAATTGTGGTGGAGTTGTTGCTGGCTGTAGCTCAAGCAGCTAGGGCACCAGCCATATACACCCAATCTGACGGGTTTGAATCCAGCCTGGGCCCACCAAACAACAATGACAACTATAACCATTGTTGCAGCTGGCCATGAAGCTGCCCATGGGAGAGGGGCATAGAAAAACTGATGTCTGGGCTCGGCACCTGTAGCTCAGTGGCTAGGGTGCCAGCTGCATACATTGGAGCTGGCGGGTTCGAATCCAGCCCAGGCCTGCCAAACAATGACAACTACAACCAAAAAATAGCTGGGCGTCGTGGCAGGTATCTGTAGTCCCAGCTACTTGGGAGGCTGAGGCAAGAGAATCACTTAAGCCCAGGAGTTAGAAGTTGCTGTGAGCTGTGACGCCAGGCATCCTACCCAGGGCAACAGCTTGAGGCTCTGTCTCAAAAAAAACAAAGAAAAGAAAAATTACCTGGGCAATGTAGTGGGTGCCTATAGTCCCAGCTATTCAGGAGGCTGAGGCAGGAGAATCATTCAAGCCCAGGAGTTTGAGGTTGCTATGAGCTAGGCTGACACCATAGCACTCTAGCCTGGGTGACCTATTGAGACTGTGTCTCAAAAAAAGAAAAGTCTCTTGTTATGACTAACCACATGGAAGTGCTGATTGAGCCTTGATCCTCAGAGCAAATAGAAACACATTTCCATTTAATTATTGATTGGCTCTAATTTCTAACAATTTCAAAAGTTCTCTTTGGGAAAGCAACTTTTTTCCAATTGCTTTTTCTTATTATTAGCCACTAATGTTTAATTTGGGAAAATAACATTTAAAATTTTAATTTTTTTTTTTTTTGAGACAGAATGTCACTTGGTCACCTTTGGTAGAGTGCCAAAGCATCTTAGCTCACAGCAACCTCAAATTCTTGGGTTTAAGAGATTCTCTTGCCTCAGCTTCCCAAGTACTGGGATTACAGGTGTGAGCCACCCTGTCCAGCAATTTCAATTTTTTAAAATTTGATACGGGGTCTCTCTCTGTCACCCAGGCTAGAGTATAATGGAATGATCATAGCTCTACAACCTCCAACTCCTGTGCTTAAGTGTTCCTCCTGCTTCAGCCTCCTGGGTAGCTGGGACTATGGGTGTTCATGACTATGCCTGGCTAATTTTTAAATTTTTTTAAGGATGGGGTCTTGCTACATTACCCAGGCTGGTCTCAAATTCCTGGCCACAAGTGATCTTCCTGGCTTGGCCTCATATAATAATAATATTTAAAAAGCAACAGGTCAAGTAAATATAATTATGTAATGGATAAAAAGTTAGATAACCAGGCAGATAGATGACAGAGAGTCTAATCTTCTAATTTCTCTAATCAAACTGAAGATGTCACTGGGGAAATGAAGGTCAGTTGGAACCCAGTGTTTGGCAGTTACCAGAGGAACTGTGGCTGAGCAGCGGGTACCCAGGAACCACCCTGGGGCCCTTAACTTCCAAAGCAACAAACGTGGTGTGTGCAGGCCTGTGGACCGGAGACACGGGACATCTTATGACTGACAGAGTGATAAAATGGAGAAGGATGACCCCTCAGAGTTGGTGACTCCTGACTCAGTGAAATCCATCATCTCGAGGATTGAGACTGCCCAGATTACCCGGGCTCAAGAGGTAGGAGGTAGTCCCTGAGATGAAGGAATCACCTTTCTATTGGGTCTGACATGGAGGCTGGGGACTGATCCCAGGTTTGAGTAAGATTCCAGCTGTGGTTCCTCAGGGGGTCCTGGGATACTGGACAGTCTGGGTTTGCTGACAGATTAGCACAAAATATCCACCTCCTAGACTTGGGTCTGCAGGGTAAGCTGAAATCAACCAGCAGGGACCAGGAAGGAAACAGATCACAGGGAAGGGTGCAGGAAGTCCCAGGATAGCCCTGGAGCATATAGTTGTAAATCCAAGAACAAGAGGAAAGGCCCATATTCCTTGATTGGGTCTTCCCTGGACAACCCTCCAGAAGACCCAAGTTCAGCCCTGGAAGTTCATGAAGGCTGGGAAAATGCCAGAGGCTTGAATCACCCTGCCTGCAAGCATTTTTTTTTTTTATTTTGAGACAGAGAATGTCACGTTTGGTAGAATGCCATGGCATCATAACTCACAGCAGCCTCAAACCCTTGGGCTCAAATAATTCTCTTACCTCAGCCTCCCAAGTAGCGAGGACTACAGATGCCTACCACAATGCCTGGCTATTTTTAGAGGTGGGGTTTTGATCTTGCTCAGGCTGGTCTTGAACCATTCTAGTAATCCACCCACCATGGCCTCCCAGAGTGCTGGAATTACAGGCATAAGCCACCGCACCCAGCCACCTGCAAGCATTTTTTACTTGAGGCTCCGATCCTGAGGGTTTCTTGGGGCCTCATTTTTCCAGTTTTCTGTTGCCTATGAATCCTTGTGAGGACAAATACCTAGAAATCCCCAGCAAGTTCTGAAATTGTAAAGAAATGTTCACTGTGGATTTTTAGTATTCTGTTTCTTCCTGACCTTATTAATAATCAAAATGATAATAATGGCCATGCACTGTGGCTCATGCCTGTAATCCTAGCTCTCTGGGAGGCCAAGGTGGGTGGATTGCTTGAGCTCAGGGGTTCAAGACCAACCTGAGCAAAAGTGAGACCCCCCCATCTCTACTAAAAATAGAAAAACTAGCTCAGCACCTGTGGTTCAAGTGGCTAAGGTGTCAGCCACATACACCTAAGGTGGCAGGTTCAAATCGAGCCCAGGCCCTCCAAACAACAATGATGGCTGCAACCAAAAAATAGCCAGGCGTTGTGGCGGGCGCCTATGATCCCAGCTATTTGGGAGGCGGAGGTGTGAGCTGTGATGCCATAGTACTCTACCCAGGGGGACAGCTTGAGGCTCAGTCTCAAAAAAAAAAAAAAAAAAATAGAAAAACTAAGGCAAGAGGATTGCTTGAGCCCAAGAGTTGGAGGTTGCTGTGAGCTATGATGCCACGCACTCCACCCAGGAGGACAGCTTGAGACTCTGTTGCCCCCTCCCCTCAAAAAAGATAATAATAAGAACTAACTTTTTGTTATGTACCAGGTACTATTCTAAGCTCTTTCAAATATTAACTTATTTAACCCTTTGTAAACCCTGCAACATGGGTACTATAATGATTCCCACTTTTTTTTTTTTTTTTTGAGATGGAGCCTCAAGCTATCCCACTGGGTAGAGTGCCATGGCATCACAGCTCATAGCAACCTCCAACTCCTGGACTCAAGCGAGTCTCCTGCCTCCACCTCCCAAGTAGCTGGGACCACAGGCGCCCGCCACAACGCCTGGCCATTTTTT
>CAUYQV010142438.1:0-18652 GCA_963574575.1 Galagoides demidoff
TTACTATTGTGTTGGGGTTTAGTTCTATCATCTTATTTCATTTTCCTTGACTCCCCCTCCACCAGCACTCTCACTTTCTACTGGATGGATCAAATTTTCTTCTATTGATTCTAATTTTGTACTTGTGATAGTTGCTCTTACCAAGAGACTTGGGAGGGGGAAGATATATATACTGATAAGAATAATCTTAAGAAATTGGGGGCTCGGCGCCTGTGACTCAATCGGCTAGGGCGCCGGCCACGTACACCTGGGGTGGCGGGTTCGAGTCCCCAGCCTGGGCCCGCCAAACAACAATGATGGCTGCAACCAAGGAATGGCCCGTTGTGGCGGGCGCCTGTGGTCCCAGCTGCTTGGGAGGCAGAGGCAGGAGATTTGCTTGAGCCCAGGAGTTGGAGGTTGCTGTGAGCTGTGATGCCATGGCACTCTACCCAGGGGGATGGCTTGAGGCTCTGTCTCAAAAAAAAAAAAAAAAACATGTAATGCACAAGGCCTGTTTCCTCCTCTCCAGGAGGGGTGCTTGAAATAACAGTGGTCACTATTCCAGTGGTTTCCATGTGCCAGGCGGGTTCCTCACATTTTCAGATGAGAAAACTGAAGAGTTAGAATCAGAATGAACCCAGATCAGGGGCCCTCAAGAGGTCAAGTTCTCCCAGGCACCTCTCACCTCATCTCTCACCATTCCCTGGTGCTGGAAGATACTTAAACCTAGGACTTAGGACTCAAAATTCTCCACCTGGAAAATATTATCACTGTAGCTCGGCGCCTGTGGCTCAATCGGCTAAGGCACCAGCCACATACACCTAAGGTGGCGGGTTCAAATCCCCAGCCCGGGCCCGCCAAACAACAATGATGGCTGCAACAAAAAAATGGCCAGGCGTTGTGGCGGGCGCCTGTGGTCCCAGCAACTTGGGAGGCGGAGGCAGGAGACTCGCTTGAGCCCAGGAGCTGGAGGTTGCTGTGAGCTGTGATGCCATGGCACTCTACCCAGGGGGATAGCTTGAGGCTCCGTCTAAAAAAAAAAAAAAATATTATCACTCTAAATTAATTCACTGTTATAAAATGTTTATTCCTTAGGCCATGTCAAACTCTAAGGCAAGATATCTCAACCTCAGCCTACGGGCTTTTTTTTTTGTAGATGGAGTCTCACTTTGTCACCCTGGGTAGCAGGCAATGGCATCATAACTCAAAGCAACTTCAAACTCTTGGGTTCAAGTGATTCTCTTGCCTCAGCCTCCCAAGTAGCTGGGACTACAGGCACCTGCCATAATGCCCAGCTATTTTTAAAGACAGGGTCTCATTCTTGCTCAGGCTGGTCTCACACTCCTGAGCTCAAGCAATCCACCTGCCTCAGCCTCCCAGAGGGCTAGGATTACAGGCATGAGCCACCTTGCCTGGCCTCCTACTGATGTTTTGGACTGGAAAATTCTTCTCTGTTGGGAGCTGTGCTGTGCAAGGTCGGATGTGTAGACGGGTCCCTTGGTGGCACCCACACCTCACCTGTGACTACAGAAATGCATCCAGACATACTGTTAGATGACTTCTTGGGGGGAAATCGCCCTGGATGGAAAACCATTGCTCTAAAAGGAGGGAAGAGCCAAATTCCTTCATTAACCCGGAAGGAAAACTGTATTGGAGGGAGATTTGGGACCAGGCGCACCGTGGCTGTCACCTGTCATCCCAGCACTTCAAGAGGCTTGAGTCCAGGAGTTCAAGGTTACAGTCAGCCATGATCACACCACTGCACTCTAGCAGGGAGAATGGAGTGAGACGCTGTCTCCAAAATAAAAGGAAAATTGTAAATGATTCTTTGGCTTTACCAATTTGGGCTAAGATCATGTATAGAGCACGGGCCCAGTCATTCACACTTGCTGGGACAATTAGCCCTCGTGGCGCCTGACACACACACTTACCTGCTGTTGCTTCTGAGAACATTTTCCAGCGCTCAGTCATCTACAATGAAGGTCTGCACCTGAAGCCCCCCGCCCGGCGGCGTGGCTCCCGCCAACATCCTGCTGCGCCCTGAGAACATGGCCTTGGCCAACACGGGAAAGGCACAACTCACTCCATCACCCCGCCAGCTCCCCACCCCACCGCCTACTCCCTTATCCTTAAACCATCCCCGAAACCCTCATCCAGGGCTTTTCCACACAGCCCTTCCCTGCGTGAAAGCTTTACGCCTATAGATGCTGCTGGACTTAAAATGTACATACAGGCATGTTTGGTGAGCAGAGAGCGATTCATCACACCGGGACATTATAGTACAGGACTAAGTGTCCTAACAACATATAATTGCCCAAGAACATGGGGGAAGAATTAACGTAAATACTGCCCTGTCAATAGTTGACTCCACATCTTATCTACTCAAATCACCTGTACCTGAGAGGGAACAAGCCGTGTGAGGTTGCTGAGTGATGAAGCAATTAAGAATGTTCCACCCTTGGGTGGTGCCTGTGGCTCAAGGAGTAGGGTGCCAGCCACATATACTGGAGGTGGTGGGTTCAAATCCAGCCTCAGCCAAAAATTGCAAAAAAAAAAAAGTTCCACCCTGGGCTGGGTGCCTGTGGCTCAGTGGGCGCCAGCCACATGCTCTGGGGCTGACAGGTGCCAACCCAGCCCAGGCCAGCTAAACAATAACAAAAAAAAAGCCGGGCATGGTGGCAGGCACGTGTAGTCCCAGCTACATGGGAGGTTGAGGCAAGAGAACCACTTGAGCCCAAGAGTTTGAGGTTGCTGTGAGCTGTGGTGCCACAGCTCTCTACTGAGGGTGACATAGTGAGACTCTGTTTAAAAAAAAAAAAAAGAGGGTGGCACCCATGGCTCAAACGAGTAGGTCACCGGCCCCATATGCTGGAGGTGAAGGGTTCAAACCCAGCCCCGGCCAAAAAAAACACTGCAAAAAAAAAAAAAAAAGACTGTTCCACGCTGGCATATTGACTATTGTGAGTTTTGAGTTAAAGATACTGGACAGACCAGGCTCAGTGGCTTACACTTGTCATCCTACCAGTCTGAGAGGCCAAGGCTGGAGGTTCCCTTGAGCTGAGGAGTTTAAGACCAGACTGAGCAAGAGCAAGATCCCATCTCTGCTAAAAATAGAAAAGCTAGCAGGGCATCGTAATGGGCTCCTGTCGTCTCAGCTACTCAGCTGAGGCAGGAGGATCTCTTGAACCCGAGAGTCTGGGGTTGCTGTGAGCTAGGCTGACGCCACGGCACTCTAGCTGGGGCAACAGAGTAAGGCTCGGTCTCCAGTTAAATAAAGGCACTTGAGGAACAGCAGGTGCAACAAGATCACTCTGTTTCTTAAAGAGATGAAATTCCTGAGTGAAAGATGTCCTCCCTATACTAGAAGGAAAGCAACATTCTTACCATCAAGGACAGGAAGTTGAGGCCAAGAGAGATCTACAAAGAAACCTTGTTAGACTAATCCATTGAACCCCCTTAGTCCAAGCTGCTGTGCCTTGTCCTATTTTCATATTTGCTACTTTGTCTAATTCAGTATATAAGTGTTCAACTGTGTCTTTGGGTCTTCATTTCTTTATGAAAGCTCGTATGCCACATAAAATCCATATTCAATTAATCCAATATGCGTTTCCGCCTCGGCGCCTGTGGCTCAATCGGCTAAGGCGCCAGCCACGTACACCTAAGGTGGCAGGTTCGAATCCCCAGCCCGGGCCCACCAAACAACAACGATGGCTGCAACCAAAAAATGGCCGGGCGTTGTGGTGGGCGCCTGTGGTCCCAGCTACTTGGGAGGCTGAGGCGGGAGACTTGCTTGAGCCCAGGAGTTGGAGGTTGCTGTGAGCTGTGATGCCATGGCACTCTACCCAGGGGGATAGCTTGAGGCTCTGTCTCAAAAAAAAAAAAAAAAAAAAAAAGAGATATCCCCAGCCTGAGTCTGAGGATGCAGTGAGCTATGATGATGCCACTGCACTCTGCTCAGGGCATAGGGTGAGTCCATCTCAACTAAATAAATAAAGCAATATAGGCTTGGTGTGCTAGACACAGTGACTCATACCCATAATCCCAGCACTGTAGAAGGCTGAGGCAAGAGTGAGACCCCAACTCAACAACAACAAAAAGAAAAGCACAGCTGGGTGCCATGGTTGAGTGCCTATAATCCCAGCGATTCAGGAAGGTGAGGCAGCAAAATGTCCCCTGAGTCTGAGGTTGCAGTGAACTATGATGACGCCACTCTGCTCAGAGCATAGGGTGAGACTCTGTCTCAAATAAATAAACAATATAGGTTTGGTGTGGTGGCTAACGCCTGTAATCCCAGCACTTTCGAGGCCTAAAGTAAGAGGATCTTCTGAGGTCAAGACCAGTGTAGGCAACATAGCTAGACTTTGTCTCTACAAAAAATAAAGTTAACGGGGCATAGTGGTGCAGGCCTGTAGTCTTAGCTGCTCAGGAGACCGAGGCACATAACCTGAGCCAAGAATTTGAGGCAACGAGCAATGATCATGACAACCTGGGTGACAGAGTGGGAGAGACCCTACCTCTTAAAAAAAAAAAGTCAAGACTCTGCAAACTGTCCCACCCCACAACTAGGAAGGGCACCTGCAGCTAAGAAAGGGCTGGAGCCCAGGAAGGAGCAGGAGGACAGCTGGCCCTAACAGGACAAACACACAGACACAGAGCCATTGAGCTTGGCACAAACAAGAGAGTTGGAGTGGGTGGGGGATGGACAAGAAAGGATAACCAAGGACAACAGGATTTGGCCCAAGAAGCCAGACACCAGCTTGTCACCTGTAGCTCAGCGGCTAGGGCGCCAGCTACATATACTAGAGCTGGCAGGTTTGAATCCAGCCTGGGACCCAAACAATGACAACTACAACCAAAAAATAGCCAGGCATTGTCGAGGGCGCCTGTAGTCCCAGCTACTTGGGAGGCTGAGGCAAGAGAATCACGTAAGTCCAAGAATTTGAGGTTGCTGTGAACTATGAGGGCACAGCACTCTACTGAGGGTGACATAGTGACACTCTGCCTCAAAAAAAAAAAAAAAAAAAGCAGCAGCCAGACATCATTTAAACATAGGAAAGCACTTATAGCCCAGCACAGGGCAGCCAGCCAGGCACTCCTCTCCGTACCCCAGCAGGCACCAACTCAGTGTGAAGACAGGAGCCAGGCAGGAGTGAAGGCACCAGAAGTGTCTGAAGTAAGGTTTAAATAGACTTTATTGTTACAAGGGGGAGCCCACGGAGCAGGGCCAAGATATGTGGTCCCAGGATGTCACATGGAGATATCAAGAGGTCATGATTGCAGAAAAGGTAACTGGAATTGAACATGATCCAAGGAAGCTGGCCAGGAATTCAGGAGACATGATCAGGATGGGTCGGCGGGGCTGGTCAGTCACAGCGAAGGAGAGGACAGCTCCCTTCACTCCCGCTTCTTGTAGTTGTCCAGGTGTGACAGGACCCAGCCCGATGGCAGGAGGACACACAGGAAGCAGGAGGTGAGCCCAATGGCGATATCCTACACAGAGCACAAGAAAGAAGGAACTCCCAGAGTAAGGATTCCCCAAGGCTCTCTGAAGTCCTAACAGTTCCCAGGCAGCTGAAAACCCCTCTCTGGGAGCCAAGACTCAGAGGCAGGTGGGAAACCCAACATCTCCATGTTTACAGTAAACTAAGCCTCCGGCAGGGAATGTAGCAGAGCCAAAGCCCTTTACCCTTAACATAAAGAGTCAATCATGAAGGCAACTGAAGGGGAAGTGTGAAGGGAAGAAGGGACAGTCTGGTTAGGATCCAGGGAGAAGTCCCCTTGATTAAGTCAAGGGTAGGAATGAGGATTTAAACTTGTTTTAAAGCTTGTCTATTGAGACCCAGGAACTTAGCATAGTTCAGTAACTGTAAAACTACACCTTTCCTTCCTTTACTTAAAACCCTCTCCCTTCCCACCTAGGGACAGACTCACTCTTACAGCCACTACCATCTTCCAGAGAGCAGTTAAGATCACAGAACAGCTTTAGTTCAAATTCCTTGTCAGGAAGGTGTGATTTTTGCAAGTCAACAATGATCCTAAGTTTCAGTACCCTCGACCTACTGGAAATATGAGATAATTGTCCTTTCTTCTTAGGGTCATTGGGAGGACTGCAGTCTTAGCTCACTGCCTCACACACAGCAGGCACTCGGCTAACACCTTACAGTCCCAGTTATTATCACTGCAGCCCTCAGTTGCAGGGCTCTCCTGGCTTTGCTCCTAACTCAAGGCCTACTAACCCACATTCTGAAGATTGGCATTGACCGCAAGATGCTGCCACTGAGACAGATGTATAAAAGCTCCAAGCAGGTAAAGGCTGTCTTAAATAGCTAAACGCCCCCATTGCCGGGAATTCCAGAGACTTGCTAGGGTCCTCTTGTCCCATTATCTCTGCTGACAGTCATCAGGCATCCCTCAAAGAACCTCTGAATTAATGGGCTCAGAGAGGGCTAAGGAAAGCTGCTCAAGGCTCCACAATCGAGTAAGCGACAAAACTGGGACTGAAAAGGTCCGACCTGAAATTCTGGGGATTTGGGGAAAGACCTAACGGTGAACACCCAACACTGTGGCTCGTTCACTGGCCCCTCGTTCGCGCCCCAATCAGCACTGTTGCTCCCCACTAAGGTACAAGCCGCGAAGTGCGGGGCATTCTCAGGGCCGCAGAGGTCTCCGCGCCCAACAAGGCCCGCCCGAACCCCCTAGCACCGCTGGGTCTGGCCCGCGGCACCTCCTGTGCTCTCCCGGCCCCACTCCTTACCATGGTCCCAAGCTGCTCCCGCGGCGGCTTCGAATGGACCCGGGCGCACGGCACCGGGAGTCGCCGGGCCGAGCCCGTTAGTCCCCGCAGCAGCAGAGGCGTGAGGACGGACATAACTGCACCGAGAGACCACAAACAACAGCCACCCGCAGCCCAAGGTCAGGAAGTCAAAATGGCTGCACCGTCCGGAAGTTCCGGAGCCAGGGAGGTCCAGCGAAGGCGGCCCGGAAGTGCCTCGGCAGCGACGCGAGGACCCGCCCCCTCCCCACCCACCGCAGCTTTTGGCGCGTTCCTCAAAGCAGCCAGTCCCAGCCGTCCTTCCGCGATGGGCGGAGCATGGGAGGGCCTACCTTTTGTCCCGCCTCCTACTTTTGTAAGTGACACCTTAGCGCTCCTGGTCGTGTAAAATACAAGGCAAAACTGCTTCCTTGACTCCTCCCTCATTCATACTCCTAAATCTCTCTATTGAGATAGTCCCTGCTCTCCGCCAGGCCTCCATGATTTCTGCCCCCAAATTCCATCAGTCTCCAAACCGTGGTAGCCAACTTGCCTAATGTAACCAGATTTTAACATTGGTAAAGCGGGACACCATGGGGGGGCGGGGCCTGGGGGCAGGGCCTGATAATGCAAACTTTGATAATCAGTTCTCAACAATTATTTGTTATTATTAAACTTTTACATTATAAAATTAACAAAAATAATATAAAACGCACATCCTGGTGAAATAGCCACATGGCAGCCAAAACCGGTATATTCCCTTCCTGTTCTCCCTTGTTCCTTAGCTTGTCATGCATTCTTTCCAAAAATCCGGGCTTTTTTAAAACGTAGCCGGACGCAGGATAAATTGTTAAAAATCGGGATTGTCTCGCCAAAAGCGGGACGTCTGGTCACCTTAGCGGGGGTGGGGGTGGGGTGGGGGGGGCGGCTACTTGTTTCTTCCAGACAGTTTGGCTCCTTCTGAGCTAATTGTCCTTGCCTAGAAGGAAGGGAGGGAGCCATCTCCTTATGATACCTTGCCCAGGAGGGGAGTAGGGAGTTTACATTAGCCTTTTCATTTCCAAATGAAGTTACATAACCTCTTCCTCTGATCACCTTAAACTTGCCTCCTTGCTTCATCTCAGTCTTTCCTTCTTCACTTCTTTTCTTAAATGTAAATCTGGGCTTTGTTGCAGTTTGGCCGGGGCTGGATTCGAACCCGCCACCCTTGGTATATGAGGCCAGCGCCCTACTCAGTGACTCACAGGGGCCACCCAACCCCATTGCTTTCTAAACAAAGTCCCTGTTCCTTGAACACCATACACCTCTCAATACTCCACACCCTGGTCCTTGCTGTCTGGTCCAGCCCCCAAGCCTGCCTTTTTGCATTTAGGTTCTTAGCAGACACTTTCTCAAATCCTGCTTAGCATTCCATTTTCACCAAGTCATCTCCTGCTTCTTAGCTTCCACTTAATGATATGTCTTACTTTATTCAACAGATATTAGCCGGTACTGTGTGTCAACTGTTCTAGGCACCAATACAAACAAGGCAGAGAATTCTCTCTTGTAGAACTGACATTGCTGAGGAAGAGACAATAAACAAGCACTTAATGAGATGCTATCATAAGTGCCATGGTGAAAAATAAAACTGATGTGCTAGGAAGTGCCTCCTCTTTGCCATCACCTATAATCCTGAGGTTGGGGGCCACCTGAGGGCAGGGCCTGTGTTAGTTTACCACTGTCTCACATCATACACTCAGAATATTTATAAACTGCAGGAGGATGAACAGTATGCAAGAGGTAGAAAGCAAGCCAGGCCTAGTGGCTCATGCCTGTAATCCTAGCACTCTAGGAGACCAAGGCAGGTGGATTGCCTGCACTCACAGGTTGGAAACCAGTCTGAACAAGAATGAGACCCCAGCTTGGCGCCTATAGCTCAGCAGCTAGGGCACCAGCCACATACACCGGTGCTGGCAGGTTCGAATCCAACCTGGGCCTGCCAAACAACAATGACAACTACAACAAAAAAAATAGCTAGGCATTGTGGCAGGCTATTGGGAGGCTGAGGCAAGATAATCACTTAAGCCCAAAAGTTTGAGGTTGCTGTAAGTTGTGACGCCATGGCACTCTATCAAGGGCAACATAGTGAAACGCTGTCTCAAAAAAAAAAAAAAAGAGAGACCCCATCTCTAAAAATAGCCAGGCACCAGGGTGGGTGCCTGTATTCCCACCTACTCTAGCGGTTGAGGCAAGAAAATCACTTAAGCCTAAGAATCTGAAGTTGCTATAAGCTGTGATGCCACAGCACTCTATCAAGAGCGTTAAAGTGAGATTGTGTCTCAAAAAAAAAAAAAAAGAGGGCTCAGCAGCCATAGCTCAGTGGTTAGGATGTTGACCAGGGTTCACAAGTTCTAACCCAGCCCGGGCCTGCTATACAACAATGACAACAACAACAACAAAAATAGCTGGGCATTGTGATGTGCACCTGTAGTCCCAGCTACTTGGGAGGCTGAGGCAAGAGAATCGCTTAAGCCCAAGAGTTTGAGGTTGCTATAAGCTGTGACACCATATCACTCTACTAAGGGCAACCTAGTGAGACTCCATCTCAAAAAAAAAAAGGAAAGATAGGGCAGGGCACGGTGCTCATGCCTGTAATCCTAGCACTTTGGGAGGCTGAGGCATGTGGATTGCTTGAGCTCATGAGTTCAAGACCAGCCTGAGCAAAAATGAGACCCTATCTCTTAAAAACAGCTGGGCATTGTGCTGGGTCCCTATAATCCCAACTACTTGGGAGGCTGAAGCAAAAGTTTGAGGTCGCTGGCTTGGCACTTGTAGCTCAGCAGCTAGGGCACCAGCCACATACACCACAGCTGGCAGGTTCGAACCCAGCCTGGGCCTGCCAAACAACTACAACCAAAAAATAGCCAGGTGTTGTGGCAGGTGCCTATAGTCCCAGCTACTTGGGAGGCTGAGGCAAGAGAATCACTTAAGCCCAAGAGTTTGAGGTTGGTATGAGCTGTGATGCCACGGCACTCTACCCAGGGCAACAGCTTGAGACTTTTTCTCAAAAAAAAAAAAAAAAAAATGGTTTGCAGGTACTGTGAGCTGTGATGCCACAGACACTCTACCGAGAGTGACAAGTGAAACTCAAAAAAAAAAAAAAGAGCAAGGGCTCAGCGGAAAAAAAAGAGGGCTCGGTGCCTATAGCTCAGCAGCTAGGGCATTGGCCACATGCACCAGGGCTGGCAGGTTCGAACTCAGCCCTGGCTTGCCAAACAACAACGACAACTACAAAAAAAAAAAAATAGCCAGGCGTTACAGTGAGCACCTGTAGTCCCACCTACTTGGGAGGCTGAGGCAAGAGAATCACTTAAGCCCAAGAGTTTGAGGTTGCTGTGAGCTATGACACCACGCACTCTACCGAGGGCAGCATAGTGAAACTCCATCTCAGAAAAAAAAAAGAAGTAGAAAGCAAAGGGGGTGCAGGGCCAGCCACTAAATCAGGCCCTAACTGAATAATCTCATTCCACTTTCACAACATCATGGAGGAGATACTAAGAGTATTATTTTGATGTTTTTACAATGAGGCAACAGGGCTGGAGAGCAAGATGACCTGCTCAGTGTTTCCCAGCTAGAAGGCTGCCTGGCAGGATTCCAGGGCAGGACTGTCTACTCCAAAACCATGTTTTTCACTACCACACAAGCTGCTGCAGAGAAAGGATTTCTAGAAGTTCCAGTTTTAACATTGAGGTCAACAGCATCAAAGCCTGTGGCAGAGGGTGAGGAGTCCCACAAAGCATGAGATTCAAAGAAGAGTTATATAGCATCCTGAGATACAGAAAGGAATACAGAAAGGTTATGAGTGAGGAGAGGAAATACATGGTGAATAAGGGTTGTCTTGTACAGGTCTCAGGTAGTAAAAGTGGTCTGGAGAAGCCTTCTTTTTTTGAGACAGAGTCTCAAGGTGTCACCCTTGGTATAGTATCATGGCATCACAGCTCACAGCAACCTCAAACTCTTGGGCTTTTCAAAGGAGTAGGGCACTGGCCCCATATGCCAGAGGTGGCGGATTCAAACCCAGCCCCAGCCAAAAAATGAAAAAAAAACAAACAAAAAAACTCTTGGGCTTAAGCAATTCTCTTGCCTCAGCCTCCCAAGTAGCTAGGACTACAGGCACCTGCCACAAGGCCCAGCTATTTTCTTGTTCCAGTTGTCATCGTTTAGCTGGCCTGGGCTGGGTTCGAACCCACCAGCCTGGGTGTATGTGGCCAGAGCCATAACCATTGTGCTACAGGCGCCACGTCTGGAGCAGCCTTCTTCCAGATACAGATATTTTATAAACTGCAAAAGGACACCTTTTCAGAGCTACCAATGTTTCTCAGAATAACCAGCTAAAAAGATGCCAAAGATATACGTTTTGAGGTGGCAGGTCCTGGTCTCCTATAGTCACATTTTGGGGTGGTATGTCCTGAGCCCCAATACAGGCAAGAGGCATGGAAATGCTTGAGGAAGGGGTGGGCATTTCTGCTGTTACCCCAGTTACTTGGGAAACCAAACTTTCAGGAAAGGGGCAAATGTTTGTGCTCTGTTCTAGGGCTTTCCCCTGACCCCTGGAACAGTTTTCCACCCCTGGCATGGTTTCTCTTAGAACTCCCAACAGGAGAGAGAGAAGCTGGTTCAGTCACACAGCTGAGTCTACTAGTGCCAGGCATGGTTTACACCCTAACTCTAATACCAACACCTCTGCTCTTTCTCCAACTTCCCAGCTGCCCACCCTCCACCAAAAGCAGAACAGTCCTGCCGTAAGAAAACGGTGCCCTGTAAACCTAGAACTCTGGGAGGCCGAGGTGGGTGGATTGTTTGAGCTCAGGAGTTTAAAATCAGCTTGAGCAAGAGAGAGCGAGACCCCATGTCTACTAAGTAAAAAATATATAGAAAAAATAGCCAGGTGCTGTGGCAGGCACCTGTAGTCCCAGCTACTTGGGAGGCTGAGACAAGAGGATTCCTTGAACCTAAGAGTCTGAGGCTGCTGTGAGCTATGATGCCAGAGCACTCTACCAGGACCACAGAGTGAGACTCTGTCTCAAAAACAAGCAGTGAAATCATGTGGTGCCTCTATACAGTGGCACGGTGAAAATGCACAGATTACAGCTACTGCACGGACAGAATTTCCACGCGACGTTGAGAGGAAGAGGCCAGACAGATAAAAGCACAGGCTGTGGCTCAGTGTCTGTAGCTCAGTGAGTAGGGTGCCAGCCACATACACCAAAGGTGGCAGATTCGAGCTCAACCCAGGCCTGCTGAACAACAGTGACAACTGCAACCAAAAAGTAGCCAGGCATTGTGATGGGCGCCTGTGGTCCCAGCTACTTGAGAGGCTGAGGCAGGAGACTCGCTTGAGCCCAGGAGTTGGAGGTTGCTGTGAGCTGTGATGCCACTGCACTCTACCCAGGGGGACAGCTTGAGGCTCTGTCTCAAAAAAAAAAAAAAAAAGTAGAACTTCTCTGACTTGTGAACTTTTTGTTTTGTTTTGAGACAGTCTCACTCTATTGCCCAGGCTAGAGTGCTGTGGCATCAACCTAGCTCACAGAAACCCCATAGTCCTGGGTTTAAGCCTCCCGATTAGCAGGGACTACAGGTGCCCACCATGATGCCCAGCTAATTTTTCAATTTTTAGTAGAGATGGGGTCTCACTCATATTCAGGCTGGTCTCCAACTCCTGAGCTCCCCTCCATCTCTAAGAATGCTATGAGTACAGGCGTAAGCCACTGTGCCTAGCCTGTACACTTTTCTGTATGTCTGTTACACTCCAAATAAAATATGTGTGTGGGTGTGTGTGCATGTGTGTTTTTTTAAGCAGAGAAGAGCCAGGCATGGTAGTGTGAGTATATAGTCCCAACTACCAGGGAAATTAAGGCAGGAGAATCACTTGAGCCCAGGAGTTTGAGACTATAGTGGGCTATAATGGCACCATCACACTGCATTGGGTGACAAGAATAAGATCCTGTCTGAAAAAAATGCCAAGGAAAGCATAATGTGCAATATGGTCTAGTTTTGCTAAAACAACAAGAAAAATGGAGAAATGGGCATGCTCATAAATGTCTGGAAGGTCACACAGATTCTGTACAATGGTGCTTCTTCTTTTTAATCCTAAATATTCTCCAGGATGGTGGTCTCTAGATAGTGGTGGGAAAATAGGGAAGTTATAGTCTTTTACTGCAGCATTTTTCAAGATTCCACACTGGGCACTTTTTACGGCATTAAAATATGCAAGAAAACTAAAGAAAAAGGCGGCTCATTGGTCCAGTGAGGGAAGCTCGCTCCCTGGAATGACAGACTCTCTGTGAGACAGAGACCTTGGACAAGGGTCCCTCTAACTCCCTGGACAACCACTGTCCCCCTCCTGGCACTTACCACCACACTCAGATTGCTGAAAGGCTCTTTGCCAAGGGGTGAGGCTTAAAGGTTCCAGCTTGAGTCCTCTTTCTGATTGCAGGGCCCATGCTGTTTCCTCCAGAATGGGGCCCGAACAATAGATCCCAAATCTTGCCACCCCTTCCCCTGACATAAACTTCACAATCCAGGTCCCCAGGACCTGAAGACACCATCCCAAAGCAGGCCCTCCGTCTCAGCCTGTCCTCAGGGGCACAGAACAGCCTGTTATACTTGGGGAAGGAGTGTTCTAACAAAAGCTAGGAAAACCTGCCCCCTAATATGAAATAACCTTCAAAACCTGGCAGCAGAAAAAATCTGGTGACCCCTGTCCCTCCAGCTGGGGAAATCTAGTCTTTCTCAAAGCAGCTCTGGCCTTGACAAAAACAGAAGACCACTCACCAGCAACTGTGCCTCTTGACTTATCTGCTCACCGAAGGTCTGCGGGGTCAGCAAGTAACACCTGAGCAAGGATGTTGTGTGCTGGAAGCAGGGGTTATGGCAGCCCCTTGGGAGTTACTACAGACAACCACTGCAGAGGACTCCAAGGGGCCCCAGCCACTCAGGAAGTGGCAGAGGTGGGCACACAGCCAGCAGTGATGAAGGCAGCATCTCGCACCCTGCCAACTATGGCCATTTATCCTTCACCAAGGGGATGGCCATCCTGAAATTTCTGCCTAGTGTCAAAACACAGCCTGGAAGGAACAAAGAACTTGAGGGATAGAATTTTGTCACCTGAAAAATTTGCTATATGATTAGCCTGCAAATTGCCCTCTTCCTCCTCAGGTGTTGTGATACCTTTCTTTGGGCCTCAAAGATAAGACAGCTGCACAAACCATCCCCTACGTGTACCTCCGCCCACAGAGCAGAGGCCACAAATTGCTGTCACTGGGACCCACCCATTTCTTCAGATCATTGCTCTGCCAGAGCACAAACACTCCAAAAGGAACAGGAGCTCCCCCGCCACTGTCTAGCAGGTGTGGATCACCAAGCAAAAGCACAGCAAGGCTAACCCCTCCACTGTCCACAGGAAGTGTTTCTGAGCCTCAACTCCCCCTAGACTGGGGACTGGCAGGAGTCCTGCATGGGGGATAAGTTGCATAACCCCATCTATCACACTGAGGGGGTTCAGAAGCCTCCCTGACTTGGTCAAGAGCTTACAACGTCCCTGTCCTATCAGACCTGACATGAGTTACTCTTTGAGCCTGTCTCTTGTGAGTGGAAGGAAGAGGAGAGGAGTCTTTCTAAAGACAGAAGAATACTGTGAGTAACTAAAAAAAGTGAAAGAGAGGAAAGAAACCTGCACCTCTTCAATGTCTGGCTTGGGACTCTCTCTTCAGGATGCAAAGGTGTCCCTCAGAATACCACTGCCCTCCACCCAGAACTTCCGGGAAACGGTAAACACACATACGGTTGGTTTCTGCTCCCACCTCTGGCTGCTTGCTCAGGGACCCTAAGGTTTTCTCAGGCCTGAGGCTTCTTCACTGGACAAGGCATGGGGCCATCACGGCTATATGCCTCCTGGGGTTTATACTGAACATTGGCAGAGTCTCAGGGTCCAGAGCTTCCTGAGCCCACACTGCACAGGACACCCCAGTATAAGGAAGCCATCCCAGCAACTGAACAAAGTGTCTTTTATTTGTGACATACAAATACAACCAATGTAAAGAGATCATTTTTCCCTTTGATTCCAGTGATAACTTGCTGAAAAAAAAATACATCAAGAAGTTTATCTTTAAAGTTCTGTCTAAAAACATCAGAAAGGGTTAAAAGAACCATACACATGTCCTATACACAGTTGATGACAACAAAAATAATCTCAAATAGGGTGGAAAAAACTAAAATTTTTAAACTCTTACAAAATTTTTTAACATGCTCCAAACAAAAAACAAACAAAAAGGCCTGCTACGTTTCTCAAAACCAAGACCTAAGGAAGTGAAGACAGACTGATGTTTTAGAAATTAATGGGCTCAACACCAACAACAGAGTGATCTGCTGGTCTCAGTGCCAATCCTGCCACAGCCCAGACCTCTTGAGGAGCCTTGGGGATGTGGTATACTGAGGCTGGCATGAGCAGGGCATGGCACCAAGTACCCATCTACCTATAGGCTTGGTGCCAAGTGTTTAATCACTGGAAAGAAACAACATATACTGAATTTACCTTATGTGGGATCTACACTAGGGGTTTCCTTAGATCCCCATGAGTGGGAGGTATCAGAAATTCATGATCTAAGACAATAAATATTTATCATTCTGTGTCCTTTGAGAGACAGAGACAAGAGGAAAACCTCTTCCTAAACATGCTTCTGTTGTTTCTTAGGAGTCATCTACCAATACCCTCCAGCAAGGTCAACTCTCTCCTGGGGTAAAACTCCCTGGGAGCCAGCAGGGTGGGGCAGAGGCAGACTATGCCAGTGTAAAGCCATGAGGCCCTCTCCAAGGAGCACCAGCCCCACTGCTGGTGGGGTCAAGAGCAGCGCAGAGTGCTTGGCAGAGGGCCAGGCCAGGCAAAGGAGGCCCAGCAAGCACAGACCCCTACACAAGCAGGAATCTGGGTGAGAAGCAAGAACCACCCTGGGGAGATCTGCCAAGACAGATTGCCTGAGTTGGGCAGAGGGCAAGCTACGAGCAGGCGCTGAGGTCAGAGGGACCACAACAGACTTCCATGAGAGCAACTTCACAAAGGCTAGAACCTTTACCATACTCCCTAAAGCAGAGCTTAGGGATGTCCACGGGGAGGTGTTAGGTGCTTTTTTCTTGATAAAGAATTCGATTTTTTCTTTCCTGGAACAGGAATAGGGCCTAGAGATCAGGATGAGTGTTTAAGTTCTGAGCCCGCATCCCAACAAAGAAGGCCTTCTCCTCACCCTGCTCCAGCCTGTTGCCACAGGGTGACACCAGAGAGAGAAAAGCAGCTGTTTCGGCCACTGAGAGGTATTCCTGCTGCAGGCTGAGCTGTGGCTCGCCTGGGCCAGGGCAGCGGCACTAGTGCCTCACTGAGGCAGCGAGGGGCAAGGCTAGGGAGTGCAGGCAGAGGGGCCTGCTGCTGGCTGGGGGCTCTCCGAAGAAGGGCGGCAGTGGGGAGGGATGCCCCACCTTCAGAGAACTATCAGCACCAAGAGATGAGAGGAAATGGCATTACCTACATCAGGGAACAAGAGGTCCTTCTGGAGGAAGATAGGGGCTCCCTGATGTTATTCCCCTTGAGAATAAGAAGAGGTATCTAGGGTAGAGATGAGAGGCCAGGGAAAAAGAACAGTGAGGTGAGACAGAGAGGAACAAGCAGAACCTCTGGCTTTCTTCTACAAATGAAAAGCTCAAGTCACTGCCATGAGATCAAGAGGTTAAGCTTAGAATGCAGCAAAGTCCAAGAGCCCAGAGAAGTCTTCATGCCCCCACAGGACCCACACAACACCTTGTTCTGGTTCTCTCAGCTCCTCTCTTGCTGACGGTAATGGAGAGAGAGAAACTTCCTCTCAAGAGTTGGCTGATCTTGAGACAACCCTGCTCTGTAGATCCATTAAGACAACAAAAAAGAGCTTTCCATCCTTCCTTGTATCTTGGCACAAAAGATCTTCCCACAGTCTGTCCCAGAGCGTTCCATCCACAAAAGCACGAGTCTTTCTGAAGCCTCTATGTCCAGATCTTACACCAGGTCCATTAATCTTTGGGGATGAGCAGACCGCAAACCCAGGACTCTAAGACTTCCATAAAGACAGGTATAAACAGTCCATTTGTCCAAGTGTGCATGTGGGAGGGGCTGTCGAGAATCCAGCTGCAGAGAAGTGGGGGGACCTTCTGCTTAAAAGCCAAGCAAAGAGGGAGCCACTGAGTGAGGATAGACTTTGTGCCTGAGCCTCCACCAGCTCTTCCCTCTCCACTCCCTCCTGGCACTCTGGTCTTCTAGGAGAGAGGAGGAGGGTAGTTTGGACCTCCTCCCCAGGGTCCTGTGCTCTCAGAGTACAGCCTGGCACATGCAGGACTGAGGCAGCACCAGCTCTGAGGGAACCTGGCAAGCGGCATGAGACCAGGGAAGAGGATAGGCCTTAGGAGAGAGCACTGTGACTTGCAACTGGCTCTGAGAGTTCAGTGGCAGCAGCCACCACAGTGCCCACCTGTGTGGGAGTGCTGGCTATCCCCAAACTTGGTCCTCCGGCTCAGGATCTCATAGGAACAGTCCTCACCACAGCAACCAGACATGCTAGGGGAAGAGTCATCAATTTCAAATCTGCAAGGCAGGCAGGAGAAAAAGATTGGTTACAGACAAATTAATGCCTCCCTGACCTGAGAACTTTTCCACCAGCCATTCTAATGAGACCCCCTAAGATGATGATGATGAAGGTGGGGGCAGAGGACCACATAACAGAGCACATTGTCACACCATCACCAATCCCAAACCCCCAGAGGGCAGTGGACTAGGAGCTTAGCATCAGGATTAGTGGGGGCCAAGACCAGAAATCAGCACTGGAAAGGCACCTCATACCACCCCAGAAGGACCACACCAGGGCCCAGCTCCTTACTGCAGAGCTTCTCTGAAAAATTGGTAGGCTCCATGATTGTGTTTAAATACCGTTAGCATAACCTTCTTCATCTGTGTGCTAGAAGAAAAGAGAGAAAACACCTTTTAGAAAGAGCAATAGACATGAAGGCCATCTTCCTCTTCCTCCTGTCTCTGCCTGCTACCTCCCTTTCACCCTAAGAAGCATTCATAGATGGGCATAGTGGCTCTCACCTCTAATCCCAGAATTTTGGGAGGCCAAAGGGCAGGAGGATCACTTCAGGCCAAGAATTCAAGACTAGTCTAAGCAACATAGCAAAACCCTGCCTTCACTAATTTTTTTTTTTTTTTTGAGGAAGAGTTCTACTATGCTCCCTCAGTAGAGTGATATAGCATCACAGATCACAGCAACCTCAAACTCTTAGGCTTAAGCAATTCTCTTACCTCTGCCTCCCAGTAGCTGGGACAACAGGAGCCTATGGCCCCAGAATTGCTTAAGCTCAGAAGTTCGAGGCTTCAGTGAGCTATGATTAGGGTGACCAGACGTCCACTTTTTAACAATTTGTCCCAGGTCGTTTTTAAAAAGTTCCAATTTTTGGAAAGAATGCACGAACGGGCGGGAGAACAGAAAGGGAATATACGGTTTTAGGCTGCCATGTGGCTATTTCGCCAGAATATGAGTTTTATATTATTTTGTTAATTTTATGATGTTAAACTGTAATAATAACAAATAATTGTTGAGAAGTGATTATCGAGAACTGCTTATCAAACTTTGCATTGTTGTCAGGCCCTGCCCTGCCCCCCCCACCCCCCACGTTGTCCCGCTTTACAAATGTTTTTTTTTTCTTTTTAGACGGAGCCTCAAGCTATCCCCCTGGGTAGAGTGCCATGGCATCACAGCTCACAGCAACCTCCAACTCCTGGGCTCAAGCGAGTCTCCCGCCTCAGCCTCCCAAGTAGCTGGGACCACAAGCGCCCACCACAATGCCCGGCCATTTTTTTTTTTTTTTGGT
>CAUYQV010142441.1:0-19649 GCA_963574575.1 Galagoides demidoff
TTTAATGATGGCAAATTTCTTCAACATGTGAATGTCATTAAAGTATTTAATTTTGCCATTGTAAATGAAGCTCAGTTTAGCTGGATAGAGTATCCTGGGTTGAAAGTTATTTTGTTTTAGGAGATTAAAAGTCGATGACCACCCCCTTCTAGCCTGAAAGATTTCAGCAGAGAGATCTGCTGTCATTCAAATATTCTTCCCCTTGTAGGTTATGGTTTTCTTACGTCTAGCTGCTTTCAAAATTTTCTCTTTCATATTAACTTTAGTGAAGTTAATTAGGCTGTCTTATTCTGGCTGAGTCATGCTGGGTTCTGAAACTGCTATCTGAATTTCAGAATCTCTTGGCATGTCTGGAAAGTTCTCTTTCATAATTTCATGAAGAAGAGCCTCTGTGTTTTGTGAAGCAACTTCATTGCCTTCAGGGATTCCTATAAGGCGAATATAAGTTTTCTTCGAAGTATCCCAGAGCTCTCTGAGAGAAAGATTCATTTTTGCTCTCCATTTCTCTTCATCTTTGAGCACTTGAGCACGTTCAAAAGCTTTGTCTTCAATGTCAAAGATCCTTTCTTCTGCCTGTTCCATTCCATTACCAAGGGATTCTACCATATTTTTCAGATCTTTGAGGACTGCAAACTCTTGCCTCAATGTTTCAAAATCTTTGGTCATTTTATCTTTGAAATTGTTGAATTCTTGAGACATCTTTTGAATAATTTCTTGAAATTCTAATTCCCTCCTTTCTTCCATTCTGTTAATTTTATTTGCTATCCAAATTCTGAATGCTATTTCTGACATCTCAACCATTTGTTTATGGATGAGATCTTCAATTGCATCTGCCCCATTTTTCCTTGGGGGAGTTGATCTATTCTGGTTATTCATATTGCCTGAGTTTTTCCACTGATTCCGCCCCATGCTGAATTTACACCATTTGGAGTCTGTCCCAGAACTGTTCCTCTAGTGGCTTCCACTGGAGAAGATGAGATGCCAGCTACCTCTGGATGTCCAGAGAAACAGGGCATGTCTGTCCGGAAAAGCCTCAGGGGTGTGAGCCTTATTGTTCCCACTGCTGTGGCTGCTGCTCTTCTCCTTGGGGTACTGTTGCTATAGTATGGTTCCCTCTCAACTGACCGTCCTCTCACAGTTCTCAGGCCACCTGGCCTGGCAAGGGTGGCAGGAGCAGTGGGGATCCACCTGCCACAGGGGGAATGCAGGGCTCAAGTCACAGGTCTCTAGCTGCCCAGCACCCGGCGAGGGTGGCAGGAGCAGCAGGGATCTGCCTACCACCAGAAAACGTGGGGCTCTAGCAGTTCTCCAGCTTCAGGGCCGGGACAGGGCGCTTGGTCCCACAGGGGTTGGGAGATGCTGCTCTTGGGCCTCCCTTCACTGTCTCTGCAGGCAAGGGGGGAAGAGTGAACTGGAAATTCAAAATGGCAGTGAAAACTTTAGTTCGATTTTTCTGCCTGGTGAGAGTGTTTGGAATCTTAGCAGAGTCCCTCTAGGGGAGTAGACCCCACTTCCTGTAGCTCTCACATGTTGGGTAAGGTAATAGGTCCTCAGTTCACCACTTGCCTGTAGAAAACTTATAGGTGCAGATGAAGAGAAAACACAACTTTCTTGGGGGAGGGGATGGACACTTTTCCTTTGTGATGAATTATGTACCTATAGATTACTTTCTTGGAGTCACAACTTGCCTCAGCAGAAGTGTCCTGCAGATATTGCTCTTCTCTCTTGGCTGAGCTCCCAGTCTTCAACTTTGTTGAGTAATTTCTGGACATTATCCTTCCCTCTGGATGGGAGCTTCTGTTGGAGGCTGGCACCTGTCAGCCATCTTGCCCCTCCCCCCAAGTACTCTCTTTCCCACCCAACATGTATACTCCCATTTGAAGCCTCATACTTTGTTATTCTCAGAGTTCTTTTGATCTTTGAATTCAAGGACTCACTTTGCCCACAGTCTTTATACCACTTGTTTCTGATACACCAATATAAGGATCACACTTGCTACTTTGTACTGAGTCCTACTATATCCCTGTTATCTCATGTTTTGAACCCATACTATATGTACTGCTAAAAATATTTTACGCAGATAGTCCCACATAAAGTGCACACATGCCTTTACGTAGGGTACCATTGTTCTCCCCATTGTAGAGATGAAAATGCAGGCCAGAGAGGGTAAGAGGCAGAACTAAGATTAGTATTCAGGATCTAACACCAGAACCTATGCTGCTGGCCCCCAGGCTTCACCCCCTTTCCCATCATAACTGAAAGACTGGGAAACCTCAGTACCACTTACCTGGAGAGGGAGATCTGGTTCGGAGGTTTGGCTTCCCCAATTGCATGTCTGCTTCCCAGTGCAGTAGGAATGGAAGGAATATTTGAAGAGAATGGCAATATCTAATCTAGGGTTTGGGGTAAAACTGTTAAAAATAATTTGAGTCCATACAGAAAGTTTTCAGAAGTTTATAATTAAGAACCATTTATGATTGTAGGCAGCCAGGGTATAGAAAAGACAACTGTAGTGTTCCCACGGGCAGATACTACTCTCCCATCTAAGTTGGAGGATCTGAGAATTAAGACCAGTACCTTAAACTGTTGGCTCTCATGCTCCCTGTCACAATGATAGCCAATTAAATGCCATATTTAAGCAAGCTACTTCAACATAGCCTCAAGGACCATCTCCATCTTCCTAGACACATGAACCTGTGGTGTCATTCCTTCAGCCACGAGACCTGAGAACTGCTGGATTAATTCAGTCCCACCCCACAAATCATGAGCAATGCTGAGTGAGGCAACAGAAGAGACCCTTTTCTCTTCCTACCTTGCTCCCATTCTTTGTGTTAAAGCATGGGAAAAGAGAGGAGCATTATGACAGAAAACTCCAGGACTTAGGCTTTGTGCTCAGATTGCTCATAACTCTTTTGGGATGCAACTTTAAGGAAGGTTGATGACAATTTTGAAGGTCACAGCCAACCGTAAGGCATCAATGTTACATTAGTATCTTGGTGATTGGGAGGCAATTTTCTAGGAGAGCTCTGCTGACATATCCTGTTTCTCTGCAGACCACATATCCTGGCTTAATAATCAGATGGCAGGTTATATGGTATGTTTTTAAATGAAACTGGCACGTACACCACCTGAAGCAAGCTGAGCAAATTCTTGTGTTGTCAGAGCCAATCCCCTGTTGCTGTTGTGCCTTCCACCTCCACCTTGGCCTTGGGTGTGGGAAGCATGCACACAAAGTAGGTTGCCAGGATACTTGCTAGTGCCTGTTGTTCCCCTGTGGCAATCTAACATAGCCCTTTATACAGACAGGAAGATGGAGCTTTTACCAAAGAATGAGGAACAAGCATGCAAAATCTAGAATGAACCCGTCCATGTGTGGAAAACAACAACTAAAAGATGATACATAATTGCTCCTTCTATAGGTACTTCACAAAAAAAGTGAAACCATTTTTATAATAAAGCACTGTGGGGTCTAAAGCTTCTTTGAAAGTCCTACATTTAATAATATTTATGCAAATGGCTTTATCTTTTTCTTGTGCCAAATGTGAAGAATAATAGTCCTTTTCTGAAGCTTAACAAAGAGCTGTTCTGATGGTGTCAGTGTGCAGCTATGGATTCATTTAGTTACAGGCACATGTTTACAATAGCCAAACAGGATTTTATGCAGTAATTAGTGGTTAGAAAGATTTAAGCAAAGACATTTTTTTGAATAGGGAGACCCAAGTGCCACTGATAAGTGGATATCTTGCAATGTTCTTCCCATTCCACTGTAGACCTCCATTCTGAACACTAGCTATCATTCCTACAGGCTCATGTTCCTAAGTAGAGGTACCAGGTGAAAGTGAGCTCAGTGACCTAGATCAGAAGACTTGGGTCCAAGGTCAGCCATCCTGACCAAGAAAGTTGTGGCTTTTGTTTTATGACTCAAAAAAGTTCTGATGCTGGCACATCTAGGGCTTGGAAAATGTCCAATACATTGTAATCTTCTATGCTTACCCCTCAACGGCTCACTAGCAGCTAAGTAAAAAGAAGGTGCTTTTTAGGTAAACACAATTTTAGATAAATCTAGCATTTTTTTTTTTTGAGACAGAGTATCGCTCTGTTGCCCTAGAGTGCCATGGTGTCATAGCTCACAGCAACCTCAAACTCTTGGGTTCAAGTGACTTTCTTGCCTCAGAATCCTGAGTAGCTGGGACTTCTGGTGCCCACCTCAACACCCAGCTAGTTTTTCTATTAATTGGCAGAGATGAGGTCTCACTCTTGCTCAGACTGGTCTTGAACGCCTGAGCTCAGGTGATCCATCTGCCTTGGCCTCCCAGAGTGCTAGGATTACAGGTGTGAGCCACCATGTCTGACCACAAATCTAGTTTTTACCTTTTTTTTTTTGAGTCAGAGTCTCATTATGTCACCCCTGGTAGAGTGCTGTGGTGTCACAGGTCACAGCAATCTCTAGCTCTTGGGCTTAAGTGATTCTCTTGTGTCAGCCTCCCCAGTAGCTGGGACTAGAGGCATCTGCCAAAATGCCTGGCTATTTTTTGTTGTTGTTGTTGTTGTTGCAGTTGTCATTGTGGTTTAGCTGGCCTGGACCGGGTTTGAACCTGCCAGACTTGGTGTATGTGGCCAGCACTGTAACCGCTGTGCTATGGGTGCCGAGCCTAGTTTTTACCTTTTAAGACTGTTGATCATAATCCCCCCAGTATATGAAAATTCTAGTTTTCTGGGTTTTGGAGAAACCCTTCTCCTCAAATTTCTAAGAGGATTTTCCTGCATTATCAAAGAAATGTACCAAGAAAGAAACTGAGAATGCAAGAAAATCCTCTTAGAAGGATTTGTATGTCTCTGCCATAAGACACTTGTAGCTTTAAGTTTGGTCTCCAAAGCCCTCTGTGAAGTGAGAATAATCTTGGAGGGATACTTATCTTCTAAAATAGTTCACAAGGATCCTTGCCTTCTGATATTCATATTCTTGTGGAGTCCTTTCCCCTTGAGAGTGGCGGATCTAGTGACTTGTTTCCAAGGAATAGAATAGGGTGACATGATAGGATGTCACTTCTGGGATTGGGTCACAAAAGACTGTGGCTTCTGTCTTGTCCTCACTCTTTTTCTCATTTGTATGTCCTGAGGGTAGCCAGCTGCCATGTTGTGCACTGTCCTTCAGAGAAGCTTATGTGGTAAGGAACTGAGCAAGTCCTCTTACCAACCCCCATTGAAAAACTGAGAGCCTCATTTCATAGCCCATGGGGATATGAAACCTGGCAACAATCATGTTCGGATGTGAAATCTTCTCCAGCTGAGCTTTCAGATGAGATCCCAGCCTCAGTTTGCACCTTGGTTTTAGCCTGAGAGATGCTGAGGTCCCAGCTGAGCTAATCCTGGATACCTGACCCAAAGAAACTATGAGACAATAAATGTTTTATACTGCTAAGTTTTGGGTCTTAAAGTAATGCATGCATCCTAAAGTAATACAATTATTAAGGCAAATGTCAATCTTTATCCTGACCCCTCAATTTTGTACTTTTTATTCCTTTGTTTTCAGTTGGATTAAGCATTTGTATTAAAAATGCATATTTCGTTTTTCCACCTTGGTATGAATAATTCCAATTATTATTTGTTTTTGGCTTAAATTATATCTATCTCTTTGGTTCTTTCCTGCTCCCCTCTTTTTTCCCCCTAAAATCATATTGAATTAGATAACTCTTTTTGCAAGTGAAAGAAACAAAACTCAAACTAGCTTATAGGAAATAGAGGCTTTATGAACTTGTGTGCGTGGGTAGTCTAACATGGTGGATCCTGGCTTCAGCATGACTAGCTGAAGGTCCAATACTGGCATCATGACTTAATTTCTCTTTCTGTATATCCACATTCCCCAATCCCTGCTTTCCAGTCTCTTTCTCTTCTCCTATCTTCACTTCCAGGCCAACTCTCTTCCTCCTGTCAGCAAAGATGCTACTCTGAAGGTAGAAAAAAGGACAACATCTCTTTTCTCCAGAGCATGTAGTTGATCCCCAGGGGGTTCTCATTGGCTCTGTTAGATCATGTGACCCTTTCCTTGACTCAGTCTCTGTATGCACATTGGGATATTTTGGTTGGCCAAGTGGTACCACACTTGAGCTCCTAAGGCAAAAGCCTTCACATTACCTGGTGGGCAATTCCAGGAAAAAAACCCCAAACAAACATGGAATTGAGGAAGGGAAGAATTCTTCAAAAAGGAGGGAAAAAATCCCAAGAAGCTAAAAAGTATCAGAGATCTACCAAGTAGAAGACTAATTTATTTCTTAGAATTATATGGTTATTTATTGCTATATAACAAATCACCCCAAACTTAATGGCATAAAGCAACAATAACCATTTTTTATTATTATTGTTGCATAGTCTTCTGGGTTGAGTGGGCTCAGTTAGATGATTCCTACTCTGGGTCATTAAAAAAGTTGTAGTCAAATAGTGGCTGAGCTGGAGTCATCTCATAGGCATCCTCATTCCAGTATTTGGTGCTTGGACTAGGAAGACTCAGATAGTTGGAATGCTTTGTGTATCTCTCTCTCCTTCCTCCAACCCCTCCCCCAGCTCTCTATATGATGTCTCCAGTATGGCAGTCATGGGGTAGCCAGACTTCTTACATGGAGGCTTGGGGCTCCAGAGGTCTGTGTTCCAAGAGGAGAGAGAACCAGGTGCCTTCTACAGGGCTGGTCTTAGAAGTCACACAGCATCACTCCTCTTGTCTTTTCTTTGTTAGAATTGAGCCATATACAATGGGAGTGAAATGAGATGTCTTCACTCTTGGTGTGGGAGTATAAAAGAATTTGTGAGCACATTTTAAAAACATCACATGCAAATTTAAAAATTGTTCTTTCTCTCTGGACTAGCAAATCACTATGAATTATTCCCTGGTGAGGTCAAGATTTGATTGAGACCCAAATGTGTTTGACAGAAAGGGGATAAAGTCATTAAATCTAGGGATAGAGGTTTTTAATTACAGGAGTAGAAAAAAAAGTTAAATTTATTTTCTTAATTGGTACTCCAAATCTCAATGAAACATTGAATTTAATACAGAGAATTTATATACCTGCAGAGGTCAGGTGAGGGTGGTGTGCTCACTCATTTATAAGTCATTGTATTTGTTATACATAAAAGGGATTTTGGATATGTTCATCTCAATGAAGAAATAATTTAGGGGCTGGTTTCCTTGAGTAAAACATCATTTTTATTGGGAAAAATATTCCAAGCAACAGAAATGCTGTTTGCTCTGTAAATTTATCTAATCTCCTTTTATGCCGTTTTCTGTAGTATATTTCCCAAGGGTATCTAAAGTTATAACTGTATATGTATATGTGTAAATAAATGATTAAAGATGTTTTATTAGCAAAACCAAGGGAAGCAGACATCCTTTTCTGTCTGGGAAAAACTTTAATGATAAGCTTTATCAACTGCATTTGCAAGAAACTTGGGTTATGACTTTGGGCAGGTCATGTCATCTTCATGTACCTCAGTTTCTTTGAGTTACACTGGATGTGGAGTTTAATATATCCGGGAGCATGTACCTATTTAAATCCAGAAACCTTAAGGTCTGGAGTGTTCAGCCTCGTACACATGAAACAAAACCCCTCCTATAAATAGGTTTCACCAAATTTCTTCTAGATGTGCCTAAACCCCCATAAATCTTAAAATGGACATGAGCAGCCAAAAATATTCCTCTTCTTTGTTATGATCATATGTTTTTACCCCTGCCCTGCTGATAAGATGTAGAAAGGAGAAGGAGAGGGATGTCAGATGGGTTTTGTAGTAATACCCTTATTGCCTTACTGGTAAGATACAGGAAGAAGAGGAAAAACAAGGTGGATTTCATGATATCATTTGAAATTGCCTGCTATAGGGGAAAGAAACAATATAACATGAATTTTATGTCAACGTTTTGGTGCTCCAGCCAGTGCCTCTCCCGGGGGTGGGGGTGGGGATGGTTCAGAAGACTCAACCAAATAGGAGCATACATTAGTGTGCTTGAGTAAGATATATTTATGAACAGAAGTGGTTGAGACTCGTGGAGTTTAAATTTTCCTCTGACCATTTCTAAGTGCCTCTCCTGATGTTGTGATAAATGAGAGCAGCAAACCAGGCTGTCTTGAGAAGGGAATCCTTCCAATATCTTTCATCTATAAACACAGGGTTCAAATCAGGGGCACATCTGGGGTTCTGATCAGCAGTAAGCCCTTGATTTTAGAACCCCATTTATCTACATCCTACTACAATGCCCAGCACAGAATAGGAGCTTAATAAATATTCATTGGATGAGTTAATTTATCCAAGCAGTAAAATGTAGTAGAAAGAGTGAAGCCGTTGGATGTGGGAAAATTTGAGTTCCATTCCCAGGGCTACATCTTTTAACTATGACCTTGGAAGTGTTATGTATGGTCTCTGTATCAATCAGGATCTGACCAGAAAAACAGCAGTCGTTCAATTTAAAATTGAAGGGTTGTAATGTGGAGAACTGCTTATACAAGTGACAGAAGAGTGACTGAGAAGCCAAGAGTCACTGAGGCAGCCCCAGAGATGTCTGGCCAAAATTTTCCCATCTACCCCAAGGATAGATGGATGGCTAATTCCTTGCTGCAAGCTATGCACTGATATGGGTGTTTCACAGAATTTTAAGGATTCACAGTATCTCTCATCCCATATATCCCTAATATAAGAAAATGCATCAATAACACAGAGACTTGGGGTAACCAGGAGTTGCCACTTGGTTTTTCTCCAGATAGGCCTCTGTGTTATCTTTTCTTCCCCTCCCCCAGAGAATTGTGCCTGTGAGAAGCAGAAACTTCTGTTTTCCCTTAGACCAGTTTTTTTTTGGTATTGGTGAAGGCATTTCATTTGCTTAATCCCGATTTTCTAAAGGGGGTAGAGATAGACTTAAACTGGAAGAAGGAATTTTAAAAGTCTAGATAAGATTCTCCCTGGGAACTAGAAGAGGGGTGGATTAGCCATCTGGGAATTTTCTTTTTTTCCAGAATGACTGTCTTCCACAAAATTCCTTTTAACCTCACAATCTTCCGATATCCATGCCCGGAGGATATTCTTTTGAATGTAAACCTGTAAGAATACAAAGGCTTTATCTAATTCTATGAAATGTAATAAACAGAATCTGAAGGAGAAGCTTGTTTGTTTGTTTTCTGGGAAGGAAAGAAGCCAACTTTTAAAAATTGCTAGAAAATTATTAAAATTTTTTCCTTGTTGTTTCTCAGCATTGCAAAGCCAGGTCCTATCTCAGGGTCCCTGTACTTCTGTCCTGATGTGAGCTATCTCCCCTCAGTTTGATCCCTGTGTCATTAAAGGGTCCCTGAGGTCCCTGTCCAGATGTTACCTCCTCAGGGAAACCTTCCTTGATAACCCAACAGCTGAAGTTCCTGCTTCTCATAGAGCTGATCTTCCAGAAGGTGAATGACAAATAAGCAGATTAGTGTTGAATATTTAGTAAGATGAGAAACTAATTAAGGATAAAGCATACAGTGTAAGTTGGATGGGAGGCTGGGAAAGGGCTCCACTGGCTGGGCAGCTTGACATTTGAAGGAAGGGCAAGAGCTTGCTCTGTGCATTCAAAGAAAAGTAAGAAAACCAGAAAATAGGACTAGAGTTACCAAGAGATTCATCAGCAAGGGAGCTCAGCATGGCTCAGATCACGAAAGCATGACATAGTTTTGGGTTTTGCCCAGGGAGATGGAACATTCTGGTGGTCTTTATTGTCATTCCATTGCGTTTTGGAAAATAGATTGTAGGAGATTAAGGAAGGAAGCAGAGAGACCAGTTAGGGGGCTCCTTCTGTGGCATTTCTTTGGGTGAAGACTGTGTACTCTGAATTCTCTTTTGGTTTCTGAATTGCGGAACCTTGACTTCTGGCCATCTTGGATCCCAAGATTTTTCTGTTTACATGTGCATTGAGTGTTCACAACGTGCCAAGCACAAGGGTAAAATGTTCACAACCCACGGTTATTGACCACGCTAACGAACAGTGGAATCCTGAATAAGGAAAAGTTGCGAGGATTCGGGTGTGCCTATTTCAGCCAATGACTTTAGTTCCATTAAGCTCATTTCATGGAAGAGTGTTTTGAGGGGTGGAGTGGGAGAACGAGCTGCTTTGGTTTTTCTTTCTTTACTCTCCTACTTTAAAAATATTTGTGAAACATGCACATGGCCTGAACATCCGAAGGAAGATTAGCAAGAAGAAGGAAAAATCAGATTCATCCTTTGAATCATCTGGCAAGGGCAGAGGGGTCCTGAGGGTTCTGCCTAAAATAACTCATTCTGTTGGCTTGCCTCCATGGCAGGGAGGGGGTTCAAAGCCAAGCTGTGTCTGGGCTCTCACTCACTTGAAGGAAACCACCAGATATGATGATTCTAGGAGGAACACAATGCCATTGGTTCAGTTTGGGACCCCAAAGTGCCAGGGGGAAGTGTCCATGTGGTGAATATTATTTCCAGGCTCCAGGGGCTGGCAGCCAACCCAGTAGCATTCTGTTACTATGACAACGAGGGGACTATACCTTCTGTGCCACTCAGTGATGGCTAAAGGCAAAAGGACCCTGAAAAGACCAAGCTATAAAGCTTTCCAATGTACTGTGTAATTCTGATAGAGCCCACTGTCTTGAGCTTGTTTGAAATAGAAAATGAATTGCAGATGAACTTGCAAGAGAGTTACTCTAGAGAAAATGCCTTTGGAATCTTCAAACATTCCTGTTTCCCCTCCCTCTTCACTTGTTATCAACTGTTAATGAAATGACTTGCATTCATCCTCTGTATCGCCTTGAACTGGAGTTGAAAGTGTCTGCAATTCCACCAGGACCAGCACTTGGGAGATAAGAAGATCACTATGCCAAGACCAACAAATAAATTAAATCTGTGCCATGGTTACTGTTTTGCTAACATGACCTGGTGCTCAGGTTAAAATTCATTACATGGAGCCTCCTAGGGTCTTAATTCTAACTTGACTCTTAACATTCCAAGATTTAAAGAACTTACTTTGGTGGCCTATTTTGCCTGGTGTTTTTTTTTTTTTGGTGGGGGGAAATCAGTGAATTGTGGAATGTTAAGTCAAATGCTCCTTGGAATATATGTTACAGGGACATTTTGTGGAATGAGAATGTTCTTTCTGCTCTGAAGGAAACCAACTAGTAGCAAGACTTCGCACGTTGACCTCAAAACCTCATCTCTACTGATTCTATTACCACCTCTACTTCTGTTCTCCTTTTGAAAGATAGGAAATGTAGACTCAGATGATAGATCTGTCAGGGAGCCACATAAACCAGACACTGCAAAGGATGCCCACTGGACTGCTCCTCTGCAGAATGTGAACAGGGGCTGTCTGTGACTATGATGCGCTAACTAACTATGGGAGTGGTGTGCGCTCCAGTCTAGTCCATCTGATAGGTGAGTAAATACTTTTGAGGAATCCCAAAGCCCTCTGTTCTCCTACAGGTATCCATTCACCTTGGGCCTGACTCCCTCTGTTTGAATTTCCATTTTCATTTGGAGCCTTTTGGTAATGGATGGGATGGAGCAGGGCTGCTGCTCCTGCCCAATTCTAGAGGTTCCTGGTTCTCATTTTAGTCTATGTCACTGGTTCTCAAATGGGGACTATTTTGCTCCCCAAAAGACATTTGACAATGTTTGGAGTTATTTTTGGTTGTTACACCTGGGAGGGGTGGCTGGCAGGCAGAAATGTAGTTGAGTGCAGCTGAGGGTGCTCAACATTATGTGACTCACAGGACCACCCCCACCCCCTAGATGACCAAAACTCATCCTTCACCAAATCTCTACAATGAGAAGTGGAGAAACCATGCTTTACATAAGAAAGATGACTCTACCTCTGTCTTCCTGCTCTCCCCAACCCCAGTATCCTTCCATATGGCCCTGGGAAGATTCAGGACAAAACAATTTGCATATATTCTTTAACTTCCAGATTTTCTTTACTAGTCTCTGTCCCACTAGGGGATACAGAGCCTCCCTAATAGGCTTTGGGGTGAAACAAACTCCGTTCTTAGAGTCTGCTGAGTGCTGGCTCTGTGGCCTTAAACAAGCAACTTGACTGTGATAATTGCTTTTGTAATTTGCATACCATACCTCTGGGGAAGATTAAATAAGAACATGGATTTAGAAACAGAGCATCATGTCAGTCCCTTAGTAGTAACACTGAATTAGGGACAGTTACGTGGAGAAGCTAGGGCTAGACTTCTTAAGCTGGGCCTTCTACTGGGTACCATCAGCAAGGTTCTGTGCTAAGCAGAATGACTTATTTTTATTGCAACTGGTTAGGAAAATATGTGGCAATTTCTGTGTCACATAAAAATCTCCTTGACCACCATCCATCTGGGGGAAAACTTGCACTGTATGTGTGGTATATGAATTTTGGTATGGAGGCATAAGAAATCAAGATAGGAAATGGTCACCACTGCAGACAAAAGCAAACGAGAGGAGAAGAAATGCCAAACTCATAAAAAATTAAACCATTGCTTGGACTTTCTGATAATACCATTTTGGAAAAACTCTAAAAAGTATAAAAAAGAAAAAGAAACAACCCTGTTTTAGGGAGATGGTGTTCTAATCTTGAGCCATTTAGCCTAATGATACTTGCTTGCACTTCCAACCCTAACGTGACTCCCCAGAAGTGTTTCTGAGATGTCAGAATTTCCAAGTAAGTTTCCCTGCATCCTCATGAGTAGGGCTCCTAATAGAACTCTCAGAGTGCCTTCAATGTAGCTTATGACACATGTCTGTGATGGGAGGCCCTGTGGTTTTCATTTTGGACTTGACTTAATCAAAAACAATCACGCTAACAAAAGGGGAGGGTAGGGAGTCTGCTTCTCCCAATTTTTCTATTGTGTGGCCAATTTAATGTTGGAACTTTTCAAAGGGCTTTAAAATATAAGACAGCAGGAAAAACAATTTAATATAGAAATACCAGTATGGACTAAACCCAAACAGAATAAATCAAGCATGAAGAGGTAGAGTGCCTCAACAGTACAGGTTTTTTCTTTTTTTCTTTAAATGTTAGTGCTCAATAGCCCAGGATCATGGAGTTCACAGTTCCATGCATGAACATAACTGCCCAGAGGAGACTTTCATCAGACACACACCAGCGAGTATAACAGCACCTCTCACCAGGGTTTTCAGTCAATCTGATTTCCCTGTTGGTTAAATACAATGAGGATTTAAGACAGGATGCTAGCATTCCATGTATAGATGGGAGAAGAAACGGATTACTCATGTGATATCCAAACTGATCCAAATTATTTCTTCCACTCAGCTGGTGTACCTGGAATTCCTCTGCCAGACTTTTCTTAGTTAAACCCTGAAGTATAGATATGGTGTTTTATCTGGGAACACCATGCCAGTAGCTGTCAACCTTGGCTACATAGTAGAATTACTTGGAAAGTCTTTAAACAAATATTGACCCCTCCCCTAACCCCAGTCTTTAAATAATATCCAGCTGGAAATATCATTTAATTGGCTTAAAGTAGACTAGGGTATCAGCATGGAACATCTTTCCCATATAATTTTCTAATCTGCAACCAGCCTTGAGAACTATTGCAGTAACAATTACAGCTCTGGTCGTTGGATACGTATTTTTTTTCTATTTCAAAATACCTGTGGATCCCCACATGTTCATCAGTCACAGTGACCACTTTGACATTTATTCATGTGACAGAATCTTGGCCTGGGGTAGGGGAGCAGAGAGACTGGAGGGAAGTGAAGTGATGGCATATGTAGTTTGCACAAGCTCCACAAGCAGGGTGATGTGAAAGTGTTTAACCACCAATGTGGCATGGGCTGGGAGCTATCAGAACAGATGCTACTCGATACCAGGCCTGTTGTTGCTATGCCCCTAACTTTGAGAATCTCAATATGAAGACATTGGCACCTACTGATTCACTTACACTATGAACTCATGCAATTGTCAGCAATCTCCTAGCAAAATCTCAAATCAGGAGAGGAGAGGAAACAGTTTAGAGTACTTGGCTTCAGGTTTATAGTGTGAGTGACTGGTTGTCTATTTGGGAAGGGTTTAATGATAGAGCAGCACTGGAAAGAAAGCTAATAGGTTTGATATACAAAGATGTTACCTACTTCCCAGGGTTGTGTTGGTTCAGCCATGTTCTTGGGTGTTGAGATGTTTAATAAATACAGTGCTCTTTGTAAGAATTCTAGAGATGAACAATAAAAAATTTAGTGTAAACAAAAGGTCTTTTAATGGGAGCTAATGGTTTTCATAAACTTCTACAGGTCACATAACATTCAAACTATAAATCGTGGAGCCTGAGACCCAAGGAAGGGGTCACCCTGACATTGTGCATTTCTAAACTACTTGACTGTTGGTGGCCAGAGGCCTTTATCTTGAATACCCAACCATCTCTGTTTCCTGGGAGCCCACAAATGTCTAGGGAAAAGAGTAGTCTTTTTTTTTTTTTTTTTTTTAACTGTTCCTCCAAGCTCAGGTTGGCTTTAATCAGCACTTTTTCCCTTGCAATATTCCCTCTGGCAATATTCTCTTCTCATTTGTTTATACAAGAAAAAAGTTGGAAATCTAAGTTGCTATATAATTGAAAGTTCATCCTTAAAAATTGGTGTGTAATTGTTCTCTGACCTGGGAAATTTGCCCTGTTCTACATTAGTGAAAGATATTCTTTGACATTAGTCCACCTTTGACTAATTTCAAGTTGATCTGAAAAAGTGATGAGAATTACAATGGATGTGTTCTTGCAAATATTAAGCATGCTCAGACTTTAAGATAAAAAATCTAAAAATCAATTTAGGCTATGTGCCTTCAGACACATTTCTAAGCTGTAATGATTTATTAAAATATTCGTTTCCTCTCTTCTTCTACAAATGCTTCACTGCTCATGGACAAGATTTTCCTTGACAATACTGGTGCATTACATAGCTGAACTGTTATTTATGTGATTTTTAAGGTCAAAAGGGTATTGGATCCCACCATCATACCACTTTCAAAGAAAAGAAGAGTTCATCTTATCTCCTAGCGGTCTATCCACAAGCAAAAAATGTAATGGTGGCAAAGATGGACTGCCAGTAAAGGTCATTCCAGCTCTACTGAGGAACAACCTTTGTTCTTGGTTCAGAATCTGTGTTTAGTGTTTGTACAAGTCATTAGTGACAGGTTTTCATAAATAGCTTTGAAGCTGTCTTCCCAGCCTCCCTGAAACTGCAGCCATATTAATCTTTCATTTACTTATTTTAAGAAATTTGTCATCGCTTTAGGATTGGTGGCAGAATGGGCTCAGCTTAATTACACTCTTCAGTTGCTGCCATGTGATCTCATTGTTCCCTGAAAAGATGCTCTTCAGCTCTGTTAGCTCATCATTCACCTATTTCATTTGCACACATTCCACTCTAATCTATGCAAATGATACTATTTATTATTTTTCTAGATTTTTTATGCTTAATGTGTTTTCTCTCCCCACTAAGCACTATGCATTTGAGATTTGCAGTGACCAGTAGGATTGCAATTGCTTGATGCAGTGTTTTTGTGCAAACAACAGGAAATGAACTGAGTGGGCCTGGGGCCTCCTCCAGGTGAACTGGACCCAGCCTCATTTTCCCCAGAGTTTCTCCAGAAGTTACTAGATCGAGCATTCAACTCCTCTGAATAACCAGTACCCAAGCACAGGCTGTTTTGCTCCTTCTCGTGAGGGCCTCTTACTAGTCTTATAAAAAGTGGTGGATCCCTTTCTTGGAACACAGTGGGCTGCATGCTGGTCCAAGAACACTTGTCTGTGGGATGCCATGATAAAAAAACTACTGAGCATCCACCAACCGCTGCAACCCTTCTCCCCTTCTCCCTGAGGCTTCTAGTCTGCCCATTTGAGATTTCCACAGTGTGTGACAAAGCCCTGCCCTCAAAAAAGATCTCCTTGGAGCTGTGTGTAGCCCTCTGCTTCTGGCTGCTGCATGATACTCTGTGATGTGCATCAATTGCTTGCCTGATGTCCTCTCTCGGTAATGGGCATCTGACATTGTGCCAGCACAAACTGTCTATAAAGCACACCTCCCTGTCTTTCTATAAACTTTTGTGAAATTTCTCGTGGAGTAGAATGGCTAGGTCATAGGAAGTGTGTGTACCTAACTTGCCTCTTGGCAAGTTTCTCAGAGTGGCCTGGGATGGAAACCTGATCCAAGCTGAGCCAGGTGGAAATTTAGAGTTAGGAAAGGGAGTCTGTCTGATCTTTTCATTTGGGGACCTGTAATCTTGAGAGAAGTGGGAATGGCCTTTTTTCATCATGCATACCTAGAGTGGCAGAGAAAGATGTTCTACAGAGAAAAGACTGAAGTCATCTGAGATGAGATGTGGAGAGGAAAGACCACCACACAGAGAGATTGAGAGATGTAGGAATGGACATCTTGATTTGTCTTGGCTTGCTAGTGTTAGGTCCCATCTTTACTGGCTGTCTCCTGTCCTTGAGTTCCACAATAGATCCTTGTTCATCCCTCACCCTAAAGCAAGAGTCAGTGAATTTCTGTTACTCATGACCAAATGATCTTTTTAACATAAAAGAAATCCTCTTAAAAAATCAACAAAACCCCCAGATTTGATCTGAATGTTTTTTGAAAATTGCTGAAACCTGTGTCCTTCTGGTTTTAATTGAAAGCTGGATTTTATCAGTTCTTTTTTTTTCCCCCCTCAGGAGAGATGGGATTCTTCTATCAGATACAAGTAGTAAACATCCATTCTTAAATTTCTACTAAGAGGTTTTAAAAACTAAGGCCAATTTGGAGGTAGAGCATGATGGCAGATGGGAAGGACATTTAGCTCAGCTCTCCTGAACAATAGGTGAGAGTGAGTGAGCTAGATCATTCCTGGTGTGGAATATTGGTGTGAAGAGGCCGTTTTGGGTGTGCAGCAAGGTGGTGGATTGCTGGACTTGGGATGTAATCCAGAGCTGCAGAGACTGCCAGGAAAGATTCTGCCCTGGCTGTAGTGGCTGTGGGCTGCAGCTGCGGCAACCAGCCCCACCATGGAGGATTGCAGTTCCCAGTTTGTGGGGAAACTATGTATTGTGTGGAAAGACTGGTGAATTGTGGACTCCTGAGCAGAATTAGGTGGCCAGAGTGGGGTGCTGTCTGATGTGGTACCCCCGTGGTTAGGCAGCAGGAGAGACACTCAGATGGGAAAGATCCTGGATAGGAAGAGGCCATTGTTTTGGAATTTGGGAGATGGCGTTGCCGCAGGCACATTTCTGTGCAGGCCAGGGGCAGCAGTTTGAGTCTCACCTGCAGACAGTTGTCCTACACTTGGAACTGGCCCAGGATATCCCGCACTTCATGGGAACTGTTGCAGGGAGAATTTGAGGAACCTGCCTGTGAAGATTTTTTGAAATCAGTAGAATCAGCAATTCGGCAGGGTCCAGGCACCAAGCTGGTAATCAGGCAAGGCCAAGGACAATTTAAGCCGGAAGACAGGTGTAAGGCTGGGAACCACTCATGGTGCCACCTAGTGTCCAGAATGTATATTGCAACATAAATATATTCCTACTAAAATCGATCCCTATGGCATATATATAGTTTTATGTTTGTTTATATATATAAAATTTTGTTGCCTTTTTTCTCTCTTTGCTTTTTTTTCCTTTTTTCTTTCTTATAGGAGTTATTGTTATTTTATTATTATTTTTTAAACAGAGTCTCACTATGTTGCCCTCAGTGGAGTGCTGTGGCATCACAGGGTCAAGGCAACCTCTCTCTTGGGCTGAGTAGTTCTCTTGCCTCAGCCTTCCAGCTGCCTGCCACAGTACCTGGCTGTTTCTGGTTGTGGTTGTCATTGTTGTTTGGTGGGCCCTGGGCCAGGTTGGAACCTGCCAGGTCTGGTGTGTGTGGCTGGTGCCCTGGCTACTAGGCTATGGGTGCCGAGCCCTCCCCTTCCTCTTATGGTTGCTGAGATTGCTTACATCAGGCTATTTGAGTTTTTTTTTTTTTTTTGCTTTTGTTTATGTTTTTGATTGTTTGTGTGTCTGATTGTTTTTTTATTTGTTTGTTTTGTTTCAGTGTGCCCTGTGTTTTGCTAAAACTTTGGGTTGGCTGTTTTCCCTAATTCCAATTTTTACATTCAACAAGAGCAAAGGGGACTGGGGGATGATAGCCAACTAAAGCCAGCATTCGACAGAAGCTCCCATCCAGAGGGAGAGATAATGGCTAGAAAGAACCCAAGAAAGTTGAAGATGGGAGCTGAGAGAAGAGACTGAAAATTGCACGTCTTCTCTGCTGAGGTAAGCTACAACTCCAAGGAAACAAATTTCAGGTACAGAACCCACCCCAAAGAGGACTCATGTCCATCCCCTCCCCCAAGAGAGTTACATGCTTGCTTGCTGTGAGATCTTTACTAGTGAGCAGTGAACTGAGGTCCTCTTCTCTTAACCTAAGGGAGTGAGTTGCTGGAAACTGGGAATCCTGCAGAAAGGCACAGGGAAAAGGTGATTGGCTTGGCTTGAGAAAAAGCAACTCAGCAGCGGGTGGAGGCTTGGGTCTCTGTATGATGGATGGAGGCTCAAGAACTGCTGAGGCATGGGAACCTGAGTGGAGATACCTCCCACCTAGCAGCAGCATGAATAGAACAATCCTGCTGGGTCCAAATTTTAGAGAGACACCTCCCATTGCAGGGATACCAGAGGAGCAGAGCAGCTGGGGCAGAGGCACAGTCTCTAAGGGTGAAAAACACTTGCCTCTTTGTTAACCTCTGGTTTGGAATGAGCTCAGGTGGAATACTTCCCAGTTTCCTTTGAGCACCCGAGGTAATCAGACTTCAACTCCCCCCTCGGCTGGTGGCAGAGTGTGGTTACTGACCAATGAGGCATTGACTTCCTTATGACTCTAGCAGGTCCAAATCCCTGGTGCATGTGCTCATGGACCATAGCTCCATGGGGCAACCAGTGCCTGGGTGTGATGGAGGAGCAAGGTGGGGAAGGAGGCACCAGCCCCCTGGACTATTTTGCTGGGCAGGCCTTTCTGACTCCACAGAGCACTGGAATGAGTTACACAGCTACCAGTGGACCCCCACTGCATAGATGCTGAAGACCTTTTGAACTCTCCTACCTGATCAGTGTTTGTGTTGACTGGGAAAATTGGTTTGGAACTCTTGACCTGGGCTGAACACCCAGGGACCCACGAAGGTTGTACCCTGGTTGTATTATTGTGGGTGTGTAAGATTCTCCCTTTCTAATTTTTGCCTGTGGGGGTGTGTGTGTCTTAGTTGCTTATGTATCTCCACAGCTGAGATTTCAGCCCAAAGCCACTGATTCACTAGGATTGGACAGAGACTAGCTGAATACTAGTCAGAGCCATCTAGCCCCACCACACCAAGCAGGTCCCAAGAGTTTCAGGCTATAATACTGGATGGGACATTTGTAAAGCTCTAAGGGAAAAGCTGCAATTACTAGTCCCAGATCTTTGGTAAAGGGCTTGTTAATTACAGCTCAAGGAACCCTTAATTTAATTTCACCTTGCCAGCTTCTCTAGCCAAACAGTGAAAAATAATCATGGGGCAGAATCAGCAGAAAAACTCTGGCAACATGAATAATCAGAATAGATCAACTACCCCAAGGAATGACCAAGGAGACACAACAGAAAATCCCATTGATAAATAAATAGCTGAGATATCAGAAATC
>CAUYQV010142442.1:0-22896 GCA_963574575.1 Galagoides demidoff
TTTTGAGACGGAGCCTCAAGCTATCCCCCTGGGTAGAGTGCCATGGCATCACAGCTCAGAGCAACCTCCAACTCCTGGGCTCAAGCGAGTCTCCTGCCTCCGCCTCCCAAGTAGCTGGGACCACAGGCGCCCGCCACAACACCCGGCCATTTTTTGGTTGCAGCCATCATTGTTGTTTAGCGGACCCGGGCTGGGGATTCGAACCCGCCACCTTAGGTGTACGTGGCTGGTGCCTTAGCCGATTGAGCCACAGGCGCCGAGCCAGAAGTGCTATATTTTAATAAAGCACTTCAGTCCCTCATGATAGCGACTATCATAATAATTATCTAGAATTTAATATCCCTAATATCCTGCGTAGGGCTAGGATTAAAGAAAAGTGGATGAGGCTGGGCTGTGCTGTCCAGTAAAACTCTGTCCTCATTTGAAATTCTAATGTTTTCTTCATTGTAGATGTTTTGCATTAATTTTTATTTATGGATTTACATTTTATTTTGTTTTTAGTCATTATAGTCTTTTTTTTCCTCTCTATTAGTAAGACAGGATCTGAATCTTGCTCAGGATGGTGTGGAACTCCAGACCTCAAGTGATCCTCCTGCCTTGGCTTCCCAGAGTATGAGGATTATAGGCATTAGCTACGATGCCCAGTTTTAATTTTGGCTTTTTAAAAATAGTGCACTAAAATATAGTATGTTGGCTTGACGCCTGTCACTCAAATGGCTAAGGTGCAAGCCACATATACCTGAGCTGGTGGGTTTGAATCCAGCCCGGGCCCACCGAACAACAATGATGGCTACAACCAAAAAATAGCCGGGCATTGCGGCAGATGCCTGTAGTCCCAGCTACTTGGGAGGCAGAGGCAGGAGAATCGCTTGAGCCCAGGAGTTGGAGGTTGCTGTGAGCTGTGATGTCACAGCACTCTACCCAGGTGACAGCTTGAGGCTGTGTCTCAAAAAAATAAAATAAAATATAGTATATCTTGATTACTGAGCTTGGAGCCTTAAATTTTAAACCCAAGTTCCTCACTCTAGTCCTAGCTCTGATCACTGAATGCTAGAGAATCATTTTTATAGAGGGCGATATGGTGAATCTTTCTCAAAAGGATACAAATTTTTGAGCTTTTTGTTTTGTATTTCTTAGCAGTGGGAATGTGTTTACATGCACCCTGCTATAATTTTTTCTCTTCCCCTATGGTAAAGACCAGATATTTTAGAGTATCTGATCTCAAACTTCTTGACTCAAGCTCGGTATAGTGGGATAGAGGGCCTGTCTCACCCAGTCCCACTCTGAAAAGGAACTTGATGAAAAGTTGAAAGAGAAGAAAATAAAATCAGCAAACTTGTTGTAGCGGCTTTTATGAACTGCATTTATTTATTTATCCCTTCATGCATTCTTTTATTTAATTTATTTTGAGACAGTCGCCCTCACTCACAGCAACCTCAAACTCCTGGGCTCAAGTGATCCTCCTGCCTCAGCCTCCCAAGTAGCTGGGATTACAGGTGCCCATCACGATGCCTGGCAAGGTTTTTCTATTTTTAGTATAGATACAATTTCACTCTTGTTCAGACTAGTCTCAAACTCCTGAGCTCAAGCAGGTATGAGCAACTGTGCCCAGCCAGTGAACTGCTTTTATTTCAGAAGAGAAAACCCTGGAGTTATATTCATGATTTTATGTTATAAAACTATATCCTATAACTTTAAAAATAATCTACTAATTAATCCAAATAGCACACACATACAAATCTCAAACAAATTGTCACTAATGAAGTTTTACTCTTCAGCAGATTGTGAGGGGATTATGTATAATTCTGCTCCACAATAGGCATATTGACAATGTGCACGTGCTCTGAAGTCTCGTTGAAGATTATAAACCAAGTATATGCATCATCAACTGTCTCTGGGTTAGCCCAACAACCCACAACAAACTAACTGATCACCTATAATAATTTATCTTTAAAGTACATGGATGGCAACAACTTAAAACCATAAAAAGTTCAAGACTGATAAGTTATTCTTCTTAAAGAGTATGGAATTTCCTACTACACAGTGAGCAGCTTGTAAAAAGTGTGAGGCAGCCAGACTCCATTACAAAATGCCAATTTAGTTTGTTTGTTTGTTTGTTTGAGACAGTCTCTAACTGTTACCTGTGGTAGAGTGCAGTGGTATCATAGCTCACAGCAACCTCAAACTCTTGGGCTCAAGCAGTCTTCTTGCATCAGCCTCACGAATTGCTGAAACCATAGCTACCCACAACCACGTCCAACTAGTTTTTCTATTTTTAGTAGAGACAGGGTCTTGCTCTTGCTCAGGCTGATCTGGAACTCCTGAGCTCAGGGGATCCACCTGCCTTGGCCTCTCAGAGTGCTAGGATTATAGGCATGGGCCACCATGCAGCCTGCCAATTTAGTTTTCAAGCAAATCTAGTAACATGCTAATTTAATTATAAGTGCTACTACACATACATATTTAAAAACAAATCACTTGGCCAGGCACCCCCTCCTCATTGTCGTCCGTGTATTAGATGTTAGGAATGAAAATACATATTGCAAGGCTGTGTGAAAAGTGCCATTGATGCTACTGAGGGACACCAAGGGTAGGCTTGTGGATGGAGGAAATCGTGGCTCAGGGCTTTTTCAACTGTCCTTCCCAATGCTCTTCCCCTGCTGTCAAGGGTGCAGCCCACATGGCACCTTTGTGAGAACAAAATAAAGGTCTCCATACTATGTAACAAGTCCCATGCTGAGTGAACTGGATTTTAGCCCCCATTCTTTCACTGGTCAGATGACCCTGCAAGCTACAGCATACATAACTGCAATGGACTAAACGTCTATATCCTCCCCACATTCCAAAATCCATATATTAAAATTCTAACTCTTCATGTGATTGATGGTATTAGGAAGTGGGGCATTTGAGGCTAGATTGCATGAGAAGGGTGGAGCCCTCACAAATGGGATTAGTGCCCTTAGAGAAGGGCTCCCAGAGAGCTCTTTCTGGCTCTCTCTGTGAGAATACAAGGAAGACAAGCAGTCTGCAGGTGAGAAGGGGGCCCTCACCAGAGCCTGACCATACTGCCACCTGAGGTAGAGCTTGCAGCCTCCAGGACTGTGAGAGAAAAAATTGTTGTTTATAACTATCTGTCTCACCAGTTTGTTATAGCAGCCTGAACTAACATAGCAGCCCACAATAGTCCTGTGGGCTCTTCTCATCCTTCAGATTTCAGGTCATATGTCCTCTCTTTACTGTGTTTTTATATTTCCTAAGTTGTTCGAAATACTTTTCCAAAAACCTTCGCAGATTGCTCTGATAGAAGAAGATACTATTCCTTCTTTCTGATAATGTTTATAAAGTATCGGCTAGATGAATAAATTGACTTAATAATTTTTTATAGGAACAGAAAACACTGTGAACGATAGACGTTTGTCACCTAAATGTGCAGCCTTCCAAGTGGTCCCTTCACCTTCCCTCCCTAACCCAAAGAGGATTTCCATATCCATTCCCAAAGAATGTACTGCCCAAGTTCACCACGCCCAATGATCGGATGCTCCATCTAAGAAACAGTGTGCGTGGCCACAGGAAGCTTTCTCCCTTCTAAAATAAGTTAAATGGAGAGATTTCCTTAGGGAAGCCAGAGAGTGGGGAGCATATTTAGAGGCAGGTGGGCTGTTCAGTCCCTGAAATCACTGTGTGAGGGCATTGTCCCACATGCTTCAGTACAGGAGCCTCTGCCCTGAGGGACAGCTTTCTGGTTACCCAGAACGGGAGGGGAGCACTTGGCAGCTTGAAGGAGATTTCCTGAGACTATTTAAACAAGCTGAGGACATCCCACAAAGATACCAAGTACCTCACTTTAAAACTCCACACATGCATTTATAGAGCAGCGGGCAAAAGTCATGGTTTTAAGTTTATACATTATTTGATATAATGTATCGCAATATAAAAACATATTCTATTATAAACCTTTTCATTAAGATATTATTAATCTGTCTCTTGGGTAAATCTGTTTACATAAATAACATTTTTTTAAAATAACACAGACATGAATTAAGCAGCGAATTAATTAATGTATTTCCACTCTTTCATTTACTTAGAAAAGTAAACCTCTCTCTCTTTAAAATGTAAGCTGTATTCATTGTCAGTGTATTTAAAGGTCTGTAAAAAACCTTTCAAATATAAGGTTGCGTGAAATTTTACCAAACATTTTTTAAATTATTATGTTAACATTTATTTGTTTTATCCAGTTCGAGAACAATTTTAAAGCTGAAGCAAAAATTAAAAAGTTAAAACAAATAAAACCTCGGATTTAATTTTGTATTGATCTTAACTATTAATCTAAAAAAAAAAAAAGAAGCTTTACAAGTAAACAGAAGTTCATTCAATCACACGGAATTAAGAATTCAGGAAGATCAAGGTTGTGAACCCAAGACTTTCATCACAGTGGAACTGAAGCCTTTCATCACTTTCCACACGGAGACAAAATGTTATTAACAACATTACACAAATTGAATCTACAAAAATGAAAACCATACCATCTGCCCTTATTTCAAATCTCTATAAAACAGGTCATGCGAATCTGAAATCACGCTGTAAAAATTTGGCTTTGGCCACATGAAGTTCCTTTGTGAAAGGCTCGCAGGACCTAAACACCAGCTATTTCCTCTGATACACTCTGCTGAACGCAGACAATTTTTTTGGCATTTTGAAAAATTACAAACGTTGACCTTTTTATGCAATTGTTTAATATAGTGCAAACTTGAGTCTCATTCCCACTTTGAGATTAAACCCCGTTTGCTTTGTTACCCTTGTTATCACTGCTACTCTGAGATCTCAGAAACAAACACGGCTTTCTTTGGATCTCTGTGCATTCTAATTCATTGCCAACTTTTACAAGCCTTTCTACACATCCAAGGAGAGATCTGCAGAAAATCCACATAACAACAACAAACTTTTAAAAATAGCATATTTACCTAAAGTTAGCACTTTGCTCATCAAGAAATCATAAATTAGAAGATACATTTGCAGTATATAAAAAGGCTGCCTGTTAAATGCCTTCAAAACACATAGGACTGATGGTAGTTAAAAGATTTTTCAGTTCTGATACAACTCCCCAAGGTTTCTGTAGGATGAGATTACTTTTCCCCTCCATAGAAAAACAGGATCAGTCCTCATACCACAATGAGGTGCATCTTGGCCAGTTCCAATCAAGGATTCTGAGGCTTGAAGGAAAAGTCGCAGTAAGCTGGTAATTTTCAAGGGTTATCACCATCCACACTCACTGAAACCTGTAGCTCCAAACTGAAAAGCCTGTCGAGTTCTTACAGCCCCTGTCAGATTAGCCAGGGCTCTACAAGGTCCAAACCAACTTCCAAGATGCTCTTTGCAATAACACTTAGAAATGAGTTCACTGCCAAGTAAGCCTATTAACAAATGAAATGCGCATGGACGAGAGTAACTAACATCGCTTAAATCAAAACAGATCTTGACTTTCTTACCTTAGTACTAGGAAGCATGGTAGCTTTTGTTTTTGTTTGTGTTTTTTGTAAGGGGGTATACTGAAGTTTGTTCAACAGCAGCAAGCCCTGCTCGGCCCCCTACTCCACAGGGAATTAACCGTCACATTCCAGCCCTGTCATCAGAACAATGAAAGGTGAATGTTGTGCAAAACAGCTTGGGACCACTAACTGATGATGTCATTCCTCCCTTATATGGTTCATTATTGTGCAGATTTACTTTGGTCTGTGAGAAGGGGTGGAGCTGCCCAAGACTGGAAGGGAAGGCAGCTCTTAAGAAGCAAAGCAAGTGAAGGGAATTATGCTCCACACCAAGGGAAAGGCACTGGGGAGGGGGGAAGTTGGGGAAGAAGAATGAGATAAAGAAAAGATATGCGTCAAATGGGCCTCACTCCTGATTTCTGAAGCTGGCTAAACTCTATACAGTTCTATTCAACACACCCCGGAATTTAAATAGGGATCCCCCTGGAGCCTAGTCTATGATTCAACTAACAGGAGAAAATTCACAACCACCGAAGTGCCTGTTAATTTATGTGTATCTCAATGAAAAGACTACAGTGTGGGGTCCAGAGTGCCAAGTGCCCTCTAGTTTAAAGATCATTTCATCTTTACAATATATTTATATCTGTTTTCCCTAAAAGAGTTTTTAAATGGAAGAAAAAACTGCCATGCACACAAACAGAAGTGGGTGAATACGTTCAGCCACATATCATTGTTTATACAACGTTTTCAAAATCTTCCAGCACCTTCAAATTAGTTTTGTCCTTTCTTTTTTGTTCTTCTTTTCTATTTCCCCCTTGTTTTCTTTATTCTTTCCTTCCTTCCTCCTGAGTGATATAAATCTAGTCAAAAAGCCATTAGGTAAATTAAAGTCCAGTACAATTTTTTCTAACCCCCTATGCGTAGAATATATATGTCATTTTGCTATGAAATTCCATTTCCATTACAGTATAAAAGCACCGCGTTAGAGAAATTAATCAAATTAACTTTAAGGTAACTAGGATTAAATGTTTGCAAAGCATTTTTAAGTCCTCATATATCTCTTATCTTACGTAAATATAAGTCATTATGTTATGGCATAGGGAAGAGTATGAAGAAAAAACAATGTTGAGATCATGGCTTTCCTACAGCCTTAATGTTCAATCATGACGTTTGCTTTAAGAATATGTCCTAACTTTTCATTAGCCTGAAGTGAGTATAATAATTTCTGCATGTTTCAAGGTCACAGTACAGAATAAATGTGTTTTGATTAAAGAGTTATATTCAAAGTATGCAACTTTGTGTAAAAGTTACATAAGGTATATTCATGGGCTAAGGTAAAATTACAGATATTAACAACTAGTTAGTTGTTTCAGTTTTCTTCATTGTTTTGTTTTGTTTAGCTATTTTAATATGGTTGGGGAAGCTGAAATTGGGGGGAAGGGGCATCTTGGTGATTGACAGATATAGAGTGAATCTGGGCTTGGCAGCTGCTTGGAGGTTTGATCTGTAACCCCTCCGGTTTCAGTTTACTCAGCTATCTACCAGAGATGTGGACTTTAACTTGTGGGGCTGTTACGAGAATTAAATGAAATAATATAAGTCACACCACAGAGGGAATACACGGTGGGCCACAAGAAATAACAATGGGCTGATGCAAACTTTATTCCTTTTGATGATGGTAGGCACTTGGCCGAAGTAAACATTTGTGGTCTAATTTTATCACAGGCAATATAAAGCCATTTGAAAAAAAGGGGAAAACGGGTCGAGGTATTTAAATAGTCAAGTTACATTGTGGGTTCCGTCTGTTTCTGGTGATTCAAACTTGAGTGAGAATTCCAAGGAGGCATAGATTACATTCGAACCATATTAAATCCATAGTTATGGACAAATGATAATAGCAAGAGGAAATATTTTATTACCTTTAAAAAACTTTTTAAAAACCATGAATGTTAATCACAGTCATGTTCTTTTCCCTCCCTGTTTAATACCACTTGAATGGTGGTATTAATACCACCTTTGAAATTCATTTAAAACCTCGCTATCAAGACTCATTCAAAATGGCAATACTGATTAATAACTACCACTCCCTGGCTAAATGATATTACTTATTAGAAGCCTCTTGGAACCTAGAGAAGATGTTTATTTATTTACTTACTTATTTATTACATTTTTCATTTTATAGATTTAGGGAATACATCCAATTTTGTTACATGGATATATCATATAGTGGTGAAGTATGGGCTTTTAGTGAAAACCATCATGCAAATAAGTATACATTGTTCTGAATAGGTAATTTTTCATCCCTCATCCCCTTCCGACCCTCCCACCATTTGGACTCTCCAATATCTACTCTGCCACCTCTATGACCATGCATACCTACCACTTAGTGCCCACTTACAAGTGAGAACATGAAATATTTTATTTTTCATTCCTAAATTACTTCACTTTGCAAAATAGCTTGTAGTTTCATCCAAATTGCTGCAAAAGCCCTTATTTCATTCATGTTTATGCTTGATTACTATTACTATTCCATGGTGTAAATAGACACCACATTTTCCTTATCCAAAGAGCAACTGATAAAGACTCAGGTTGATTCCATATCTCTCCTATTATGAATAATGCTATAATAAACATACAAGTGCAGGTATCTTTTTGATATAGAGTTTATTTTCCTTCGGGTAGATACCCAATAGTGGGATTACTGGATCAAATGGTAGATCTATTTTTAGTCATTTGAGAAATCTCCATACTGTTTCCCATAGAGGTTATGCTAATTTACATTCCCATAAACTGTATAACCATTTCCTCTTCTCTGCATCTGTACCGACATCTACTGTTTTTTGTCTTTTAAATAATGGCTGTTCTGACTAGAGTAAGATTGTATCCTATTCTAGCTTTAATTTGCATTTCTCTGATTAGTGATGTGGAGTATTTATTCATATGTTTGTTGGCCATTTGAATATCTTCTTTTAAAAAATGTTTGTTCCTGTCATTTGCCTACTTTTTAATGAGGTTGTTTTTTCTGGTTGTTTGAGTTCCCTGTAGATTATACATAATAGTTTTTGCCAGATGTAGAGTTGCAAATATTTTTTTCCATTTGATTATTTCTTATGCTGTGCAAAAGCTTTTAAAGTAAGTTCCATTGTCTATTTTTGTTTTTGTTGTGTTGCATTTGCTTTTAAGGTCTTAGTCATAAATTCTTTGCCTAGCCTGATATCCAGAAGTTTCTTTTATTTTTCTTTGAGAATTTTTATACTTTTTCAGCTCTTACACTTAAGTCTTTAATTCGTCTTGAGTTAATTGTTGTATATGGTAAGGGACAGGGATCCAGTTTCATCCTTCTATATATGGTAACCCAATTTTCCCAGCATCACTTATTGAATATAGGGTGTCCTTTTCCCAGGGTATGTTTTCATCTGCTTCATTGAAGATCAGTTGGTTATAGGTATATGGCTTTTCTGGGTTCTCTATTCTGTTCTTTTGACCTATGTGTCTATTTTTATACCAGTACCATGCTGGTTTAGTTACTATAGCCTTGTAGGGTAATTTGAAGTTAGGTAATGTAATGCTTTGAACAAAGTCAGCTTTGTTCTTTTTGTTTAGGATTGTTTGGTTTATTGGGGCTCTTTTTTGACTCCATGTGAATTGTAGGATTGTTTTTCCTGATTATATGAAAAATTACAATGATATTTTGATAGGAATTGCATTTAATCTATAGATTGCTTTGGGTAATATAGTCATGGGGAGTATTGATTCTTCCAACCCATGAGCATGGGATGTTTTTCTATTTGTGTCATCAGTGATTTATTTTACCAGTGTTTTAGTAGTTTTCCTTATACAAATCTTCTACCTCGTTGGTTAAAGATATTCTTAGGTATTTTAATTAATTAATGTATTTATTTTTGCAGCTATTGTGAATGGGATTGAATTCTTGATTTGATCTTCAGCTTGGTTGTTATTAGTGTTTAGAAATGCAATGTTTTTTTTGTATGTTGATTTTGTAACCTGAGCCTTTACTGAACTTATTTATCAAATCTAAGAGTCTTTTGGTGAAGTCTTTAGGCTTTTCTGGGTATAAAGATTTCATCATCAGCAAACAGATAGTTTGATTTTTTCTTTTCCAATTTAGATGCCCTTTTTTATTTTTTCCCTTTTCTAATTGCTTTGCTAGGACTTCCAGTACTACACAGAATAGAGGTGGTGAAAATGGGCATCTCTATGCCCACAAACTAGAAAACCTATAGGAAATGGACAAATTCCTGTAAACATACCATCTCTCAAACATGAATCAGGAAGAAATAGAAATCTTGAACAGACCAATGAGTTTAGGCAGTCCCCAAGTTACAAATATACAACTTACATGCAATTTGTATTTACAGAGACTATTACACTAAGTCCCCAAGTTACAAATATTTGACTGATGTATGACTTAAACTTATGAATGGAGACTGTTACAGGTAATAGGTAAATTTACCTATTCCAACATACATACAAATTCAACTTAAGTACAAATCTATAGAACCTATCTCATTTGTAACCTGGGGACTGCCTGTAATGAGATTGAATCAATAATAAATAATCTCCCAATAACCTTCCCCCCCAGGACCAGACAGATTTACAACCAAATTCTAACAGATATACAAAGAAGAACTGCTACTAATCCTACAGAAACTGTTCCAAAAGATTGAGAAGGAAAGAATCCTCCCTAACTCATTTTATGAAGCTAGTATTACCCAATACCACAGCCAGGGAAGGATCCAGCAAAATCGACAACCACAGACCAATATCCATGATGATCACAGATCCAAAAATCCTCAGCAAAGTACTAGCAAACTAAATCCAACAGCACATCAAAAAGCATTTTGGCCCAGTGGGTTTTATTCCAGGAACGCAGGATGGTTCAACATATACTGATCAGTAAATATGATTCCCTTATACAGTTATCTTAAGAGATGCAGAAAAGCATTTAATAAAATTTAGAATCCCTTCATAATAAAAAAAAAAGTCAACAAATTAGGCATAGAAGGAACACACATCAAAATAATAAACCCTATAGAATATCCTGTAGAATTCTCTCACTATTAGATCCTGTAGGGCAGAGACCACATCTTTCTGTATTCGGGAAGTATCTTGTATTCACTAATTCAACAAATACTTAATTGCTTGCTCACCAAGGACCAAAAGTTATCTCCAGCACTGGTGGCTAATTTTTTTTACATGAATCATCTATACCCAAATGGGAACTTTTCCTCTCTTAAACTCTTTAGCGTGTATTGACTGAAATGTGTACTGCAGTGCAATGTGATGCACATGGAAAGTATTGTTATTGTGGGTCCCTACATCAAGATGGGTGGGGATCTTCTAAAAGAAATCATAGCTTTTTTTAATTACTGGATCCCAGAGACAGACTATCCAGGCTCTTATCATCCTTTAAGCATCTGGTTGCCATTATGACTTGACCAAATGACTCTTAAAACCAAGTCTTCTTATAATTGTTCCTTATTCAGACTGATCAGGAAAAGAAGAAATAAAGAGGACATGATTCCTGGACATTCATGAGACGGGTCTAGCTTAGCATATGGCAAGCTGGAGGTTTCTCAGTGTGTGGGTGATCACTGGGCTTGCCAATTCAGTGTGCTTTCATCTCAGGAGGCATTTTTTACAGTAGAGGAAGTTGTGCTCCAGTACTTCAAAAAGTGGACGCACTGGGCGGGTGGGGCTGGAGTGTGCAGGCAGGAAGGACAGGGTAGGACACCCCAGAAGAACTGCACCTGCATTTCTTGGTTGGGGAAAGGGGCGTTGGGGTGGAGGTGGGGGTACTTTCTGGATCTCACCCTGGAGGCTTGGATATGGTTTATCAAATGCGAGTAATAGTTCTGCCTACAATGATGATTCCTCTTAGGAGAGTAAGACAGTGTAAAACTTCTAGTGTGTTATAGATTCCAGCAGTCAGACAGATCTGAGAGCTAAACAAATCAGAAGGAGGAGTAGCAGTGTAGGGAAGTGGATGAAGTAAGAATACTGCCTGGATTAGAACAGAGGACTGGTGACATTGAAATAAATGACCAAGAAAAGGCAGAACAGAGCACTCCTCCCACACTGGAAGTGGAGCAGTTAGAGTCCACCATTTCCTGTTTTCTTTACAATTCAGATCAGATAAATGTGCTTCCTTAAGCATTTAAGAATAAAATAAATAAAAGTAACTTTCAGTGAACTCTTCTAGGATATGAGGAGCTATGCAGAAAATATAAAGAAAATCCTTAAGGCACAGCACTTCTTAACTTCAGAGGAACGAGTTAAGACTAAGTAAAGTTGACCTCCACTTTGTTTGCAGTTGAAGCTCACATTCAGCCCCTGAATATTATTTGAATCGTTTCTTGGCTAAGAGTTCACATCCAAAGCTGAATATGTTATGCATTGAGCATGAAAGACTCAACCTTTGATTAATCTTTTCTGTTCAAACATTTCACCACCATGAAGTACTTTCCAAACACAAGCATTCTTGGAAAAATTGTGCGCACACAGTCGGAGCCAGAGAGGAGCAACCTCCAACACCAAGCACCACCTTCCAAGTCCCGACTACCTCTCTGGAGTCCAGGATTTGTAATGATAACCTGAGTATCTTCTTCCATCCTGGAAAAAAGGTAAAAAATATAAAAGTACTGTAGTTATTCACCGTGGAGCTGAGAGACAACACATTTTTATGGCACTTTCTTTCTTAATTCTTTCTTGGTGTATGAATTTGTGTGTAAACGGCATTTATCTGGTACTTACGGTGGTGAAAATGGCTGCCAGCATGGAGCAGCGTGGCCCTGAGGATTTCATTCCAGAAGTGTATTCTCACTTATCACTTTTCAATATTCAATTTTATCTGCAATGCTGAAATAATCTACCAGCTCAATTAAAAACTCAATCCAACTACTTTGGTATTTGGGGAACGAAAACTCCCATTCAGTTGTTGGAAGTTGTCATTTTTAATTCAATCGCTTTTACAACCTGGGTTCATTTATTCTCTCTGGAATTTATACATCTCACTAACGCTTCAGTTCATCAAGAAAAAACCTATAAGAGACTTTGGTTTGGTATTATCTGACATAAAGAATGCCTGCTAGAATTGATCAATTGCCTGGTAATACAAATGCCTGGATTACAAGTAAAGTATCAATGTGTTGATAAACTAGCAAGAATTTTAAAACTCTGTCACTACAAAGAACTACTATTCACTGAATGCTTGTCACTTGGGTAGACTCTAGGGCTGTAATTATTGACTGAAAATGTATCTGTTAAAGGGGTATTCTAGCTGATTCTAACTGGACAGCTTATTAGCTCCTAATGGTCTTCACCGTATATTTCTTAAAACTTCTCCTCTGCTCTGGTTCCAGAAGATTGATATACAGTGAAAAACAGGCATGAATTTATATTTGCATATATACATCACTCACAATCAACTGTTTTATCCAGAAATTATAAAGTTAACTAAAGTTTCTAAATAAATAAATTTATATCTATACTCCACTAAATAATACACAATTACTTCTACAGAAATTATATACATTTAAGCCCAGGTACAGTGGCTCACGCCTATAATCCTAGTACTCTGGGAGGCTGAAGCAAGAGAATCACTTGAGCCCAAGAGTTTGAGGTTGCTGTGAGCTACGATGCCCTAGGCCTATAGAGATGCCATGGCACTCTGCTGAGGGCGACAAAGTCAGACTCTGTCTCAAAAAAAAAAAAAAGAACCATAGATTTAAATCTTTCAGTTTGGTAGACTATTAGACACAGCCCTTCAGAGTATTCTTTTTTCCGCATATAAAGCCGTTTGTTTTATGCAGCTGTTAGGAAAAGAAAATTATTATCCTCCACGTTATTCTAATAAGCCAATCCAAGTTGTATTTAATCTTGTATACTTTTCAAGATATGAAATGTGTCCTGTCACTTCTTTTTAATTTATTCATTTCTTAATTTACATGGTTATAGAAACACAGCAGTAAACTTATGACCTCAGCAAAGTTACTTCCAAAGGGTGGTGCTTAGAGTTACCACATATTTTACTTCTTATAGAATTTTATATGGCTGAAAATCATAACATTGTCTTTTTTTTTTTTTTTAGAAAGTAAGACATCAGTTTCCAGCTATAAATTTCATAGTTACAGTATTCTCAAATATAACTTTATTACATAGAATTTATCTGTCCTTTGGAAACTGAAAAAGTAAATGCTAAATTTTCCCCTGACGCAAACCACAACTGTTACATGAATCCTTCTCCTGAAGTGGTAGAAACCAGATTAGGCCAGAGGAAATAACCCTGATTAAAATATGGTCACTTTTTCCCTGTGTTTACAAATACATTTCTCTACTACAGATAAAAATAGTAATAGCCATCACTAAGGAGCAAAACTTTTTCCAACTGATTTGGAGTGCCATCTTTAAGATACTATACTATAAAGTATTTCCAGAAATCCTCGGCTCCATAGATCTGTCTATTCACGTACAATATTACACTATTTTACAAACTGTAGCTTTAAAATTATTTTTTGTTTCTAGTAGAAAAGTTCTGTTTACTACTTTTTAAAACTATGTGGCATCATAGCTCACAGCAACCTGAAACACTGGGCTCAAGAGATCCCCTGGTCTCAGCCTCTAAGTAGCTGGGACATACTGGAAGCCACCACAACTCCAGGCTAGTTTTTCTATTTTTACTAGAGATAGGGCCTCGCTCTTGCTCGGGCCGGTCTCAAACTCCTGAGCCCAAGCAATCTACTTGCTTCCGTCTCCCAGATCACTAGGATTTCAGGCGTGAGCCATGGTCGCCTAGCCTGGTCTCAGTCTTTTTGTCTCTAGGCAACATTTAAAACATTTCTTTAGGTAGATCTTTTACATTCTTAAATTTAAGATATCTCATATTTAATATAGTTTTATTATTTGTCCTTTGGAAATAAGAAAACTCTTGATTTTTGAATATTGATTCCACGTAGTTTTGTACTTTACCACTTCACTTTATCGAATCCTCTAAATGCAGTGGGTTTTCAGTTTTCCCAAGTCTATGGTACAATTAAATACGAAAACAAATGCCTCCCAAACAACAGAAGAGTTTGCTTTTCCAGTACTTTGCATTTTTCTCAAAATGTCTTAGTTTGATAAAATGCACCAGTGATTTAGTGACACTTGTGTAGTTTTTCCTCTAAGTGTCTAACACACAGGGGAGCAGGAGAAGCCATCACTTTCAGGTATCACAGGCTGTGCTTTGGGGGTGGGGCTTCAGAGTCATCTTGCGATCATAAAACTCTGCGAGATGGTCACTAGGTTATCCTTATTCTGTTGAAGAAAAAACCCAAGAATCAGCAAGGTTAAATAACCCATCCAAGGACACAGAACAGTAAATGGCAGAGTCAGAATTTGAACTCAGAGTTATCTGGCTGCCACTGAAATGCAGGAGACTAATAAGACAACTGTGTCCAGGTTAGAGATTTTGAGGAGCTCTGGCACCACCTAGGGAAGCTCTGGCAACTTAGGGAAGAAACGGACTGCGGTCAGAGGTTACATTTAGCTTAGATGATCCTCTGAAGGTCACAAGATATTTGTACGCTGGAATCAGCCACAATACCACATTATTTCTCCTTAACACATACAAGTGACTATTGCTGATGATGGTGGTGTTAATTGCAAACTCCAAACTTACGTGTGCAAGAAATAAGATTACCTTCGCTTTTCAGTGTATCTCTTTTCATTTCCATTACTGGCTCCCAGACAGACTTTGCCTTCATTAATTCTGGGAAGCTCATCCCACCCCATCTTCTCTCAGTAAGCTCAAAGACTCTTTCATCAAGTTAGGATTTCCTGAGTTAATTCTGGGGCTTCAAGACCTCATTTCTGGAGTCAGGACTAAGTGCTGGGCCCACCAGGAAGGAGATAAGAGGTCATCTGGTCATCATCCTTCCATACTGGCACCTTCTGAGATGCACACTGGGGTCTCTGATCTAAGTTGTCACTCTGCTCAGGCTGCTGTCCAAGTCACTGACAGTTCTGCCCTCTTGTCCAGCCCTGCCTCAGCCCTGGCAGGCTGTGGGGAAAACAAAGAGATTCTTTTAAAGTTGCAGAAACTGAGGCTATATCAGGGTCTCTCCAGCTGAAAATATCAGATGCCATTTTTGCTCTATTTCTCCTCAATTATTGAAGGAAGAACCACAAGTCTTGTCATTCCCTTAGCTATGGACAGAAGGCTGCACACCCCCCACCCCACCATGTTCATACACTGAAGCCCTAAGCCCCAGGTGACTGTGTTTGGAGATAGGGATTTAAGGAGGTAATTAAGATTAAAGAAGGTCATAAGAGTGGGTCCTAATCTGTTCGATGACTTTATAAGAAGAGGAAGCGCATGTTTACCCAAAGAAAGGCCACGTGAGCATAGGGTGAGAAGGCTGCCGTCTGCAAGCCGGAGTGAGAGGCCTCCCCAGAACCCAACCGTTCTGGCTCTCTCCTCTCAGACTTCCAGCCCCTGGAACTGTGAGAAAATAAATTTCTGTTGTTTAAGCCACACAGTCCATGATACTTTGTTATGGCAGACCCAGCTAAATTATATACCCCTGGATTCCACCTGGTTATTCCTTCAGTCCCAAATTCTGCACACTATCTCGGGGTTATATAACCCACCATCTTTGCTCCCCATGCCCCTGGGGAACAGAGCCTTTTCTTCTGGACTCTCCCTTCCCCCAGCACAGACTTCGCTTCTCTGAAAGGATGCTTCTGTTATCTCAGAGAAGCACCTTCTCTAAATGGGAAAGAAGAGGAATGATAAACAAAACTTGGATTCACTTGATCACATGCTTGTTCTAGTGCTAGACCCAGATCCTTGCTTCTGAGATCCAGAAGACAAGATACTGACTTCTCTCCTTCAGTTGTGAGGGGACAGGCCACAGAGTAATAGAAAATACTAGGTAACAAAGATTCAATTCTTGTCATGATCAGTAAATTTTTATAACTGAGCATAGACAAATGATGATGTCAAAGCTATAACAACTGTATAATTCTATAATTGGACCAGTTAGTCTCTGTGGCTATACTTAATATAATAGTTCTTAGAACACCCCCAAAACTGAATTAATACAGAAAACTGTCTTCTTAGCCAGCCAGGCCCAGCAAGAACTTAATCTTGTTCATTGTTGTTTAGCATACACCTATAGTTTTAGTAACACAACAATGCTTGTGAGCCAGTGCTCATCACCCTTCACAAATAATTGTCCATTGTAACCCTATTCCTATAATGTGGATTTATGCAGTCTTAGAATTTCTGTGTGCTGGTAGGGTTTTTTCCCTAGGCTCCCTTTGTCTCTCTTTCTTTCTATTTTATACATCTCAAGAATGTCTCAATGGTCTAATTGGTCCACCATTAACCATGGCAAAAGATTTGGCAGGGTTGTTATGACGGGCCTATGACTGCATAGGCCCCACTCCCCTTAACATCCAGGCTTCTAAAGGTTACAAACTAGCCACTTGAGAGACAAAACAGCTAGAGCTAGGTTTATTCACCACATACTGCTTTATAAATTTGAGTCAACATTGGAAAGCAGAAATATCTTACTAGGATTAGAATTCTTTTCCTAAGAAGTCAGAATTGGCCACACTGGGCCCATAATCTACAGCAGCATCCATCACCTGGGCTACATTCTGGCTTTTCCTGGTACTCAGAGCATGGTCTCTCCCCTGGAATAGTACCTGCCACCCCTGCTCATGCCATGTGTGCTATAGACCTGGGCCTGTCCCGTTCCCTACTGCCCACCTCTGGAGGCATTTGAGTTTGAGGCCTCTATGACCTTTGTGCAGGACAGCTGCCCACTTGCTGGTCTAATGTGTTGTGACCAGCATTTACTGGGTCACGAGGCAGCTAAGTGAAAGGAGCTGCCTCTGTTTTTCTTCCTAAGAAGAAGCCTCTTCAATGAACAAGGAACTTGGAATTTCAAGGAATATCTGTTAACATTTTGAAAACATTTTGAAAGAACTCAGCTTTCTCAATGACTTGTTCATATCTAGAACATTCTGCCAACCTATCTCCCCTTACTGGGTTCTCATTATTTCTAATGTTTGTATTCCAATGCCATCTTGCATGCTCAGGTCTCTTAGGGCTTTTCTAGAATAAAAAGTATCAAATACCAGGATTAAGGCATTCTTACATGGCTTGCTGAAATTATACACAGTAAAGTGTGTTTCTTCCCCATTTGCTCTCAAGCCTTCTCCTTTTTCCACCACTTTTACTCTCATTGCCAGTTTTCTTCATTTTCTCACTCCTTTGTAGAGTATCACTAGGCCAGTGACTTGGACTGGTCCAAGTTCTACTGTTGTGCTTATGGTAGTTATAAAAGCTAAAATATTTTGAATCGAATCAACTAAAACTCTCAGCTTGGTTCAGCCCTAAGATCTGGAAAACATCTTCACCATTCTTATCTATAGTAAAATGCAATCATGACTGATGCTTAGATTTAATATAACCTAATAGGCTCCGAGGCTTTCAGGTACAGTGTCACCCAGGCAGCTGCGCCACTGCAAGACCCTAAGTTATCAAATATGACTTAACTGGATTTTATTGTACATTTTAAACATTTTTAAGGAAAGAAAAATACATTTTCTAAGTATTTCCTGTGGTGGTAAACCCTTCATCAGAAAATTTTGTTAATCAGATAACTCATTTTCCTACACATCTTAATAAAAGTTCTATCAGTAAGACTCTAACCTAAAAAGTCTTTAATCAGAGGCTATTAGCTCTTTGACCTTGAGAATCAGAGTGCTATGAAGTTTGGGGAAAAGATCACACCCGCCCCAGAGCCAGTATTTTTTGACAGGTGGGAGGTGGTGGAATGAAACTCAGAGGCATTTTTAACCTGGGAGCTGCCTGGATAGATAAGGACACGCTCACGGAGCCACAGTAGAGATGCCCATCCTCTCCTAACTCCCCAACCCTGGGAAGCTCCCTTTTTGAGTTGCTGTGATGTCTCTTCCCTTTACCTAAGATGTGTGACATCACTTCCATTACACTCTCTGCCATACACCCTGTTCCCCCAAAACCCCAGAACTTAAACTGGAGCTGTGCCCTAGTGGTAACACATCAACTCAGCCTCCTTTATACTAATTACATTTTCCAGTAGGAAGTGGGGTGTACATATTTCCAAGAAGAATTGGAAGGCAGAGTTTGATGCTACATTATTCCAGAAACTACAAAACATATTCCAGCTTGGTCACTGGGCCTCTGAATTACAATCCCTCTCCTTTCACAAAAACTATTCCCAGAAATTTTCTTGGTCTGAAGGATACTAACAGCAGTTGGTATATCTCACAACCAAGTTAAGGTCTATGAATTCTTAAACCACAGTCCAAGTCACTGGCCAACTTCCCAAACCACCTTTCGTCCTCGGGGCAGAGGGCTTCACTTTCACAAGTGCACAGGTGTTCACTTTAACCAGAAGGTAATAAGTTGAAAGTAAAAAAGTTGTTTGTACTGAAAATATCCCCATTTAAACCCTGATTCTGCCAAGTAATTATTGGCAAATGACTTCAGGAAAGGAACTTAATATCTCTGTTCCTCTATCTGCTGAATGGAGATAATAATTACACATCTCCTAGCTTTATACAGACTGAAAGAGATGGTATATGTGTCCAGCTTATCAGGGGGTCAGTAAGCGCTAACTACGCTCAGCACAGGGAAGGCCCAGCTGTGTCCTGCTGACACGTTTCACTATTGGTTACTTTCTGCCTGACGAGACTTGAGCATTTATGCAACATCAGCAAGCTTTTTCTACAGAGAGCTTTATTTAAGTTCCCTGAGCTACCAGTGAGAAAGGTCAATAGAAATGTAAGGATGTTGTGCCAGGGAACCAGACATGAATCTTTTTCCATAAAGAAAACCAAGAATATTTCTGAGGTTACCAGTCCACTAGAGCAAGTTTATAAGATAAGTGTGTTCTGACTGGTCATTCCCTTGCGTAGGCAAGTATAGTTGTGCCGACTGTCCAGTGGACCACCAGGCAAATGCCTGACCCCCTTCACGTTGACTTGAAGGAATGATACCAAAATGGGGCCGGAAAGCTTCCCCTTCCATCAAGCTGTTGTTCCTACAGTCTCTGCCTCACAGGTTAAGAGATTTCTCTTGAGAGGCCGATTTGCACTTTAAAAAAAAATGAACTTATACTTGGAAGGCTTGCTGCAATATTATATGATGATGTAATTATTTATGTAGTCCCAGCTGAGCCTATAAAATCCAAAGGCTTTAAAATCTATATCTACCATGATAAGTTTAGACAGCACTCCCCATATCTCTCTCTCTCTCTCACACACACACACACCCCTTCCCCTCAAATATTTCTTTAAGTTCCAGACCACTTTTTGATGTAACTGTGTTCTCTCTATTTTGACATTCTTGGAACAGCCCTAGTGAAGCTTAAGATTAAAATCACAAGCCTTGAAGTTCAGACAGGGAATAAAGTATGAACTTCGAAGGTGATCTCATGAGCTCAGAATTATGCCTTTAAAGGTCAAGTTGATTTGAAATATGGACCAAACCAAATACAGTGTTTAGATAAGGGGGGCTTTATTATCTAATCTTACTTTATGCAATGAAAGAAATGATCATCTTTATTATTAACAATGCTAATTAAGCCCATATATTTTTTTATGCCATTTTCTTTTGAATTTGGGACTGTGACTATTTTTAAAAATAGATATGTTGTAAAATGAGAATGATAAATTACAATCACAGTCTGTTGACTTAGAATAAAGGAAACCCAGAACATATATTACCGATTTTAGATACTTAATTTATAAAATTTTTCTATAAATGAATTTAACCACCTCACGAAAAGCAAAAAATAATTTCTATGGTTTTACACTTATAGGGGAAGGTTAGTGGCAATAACAGGGGGGTGAGTAGGGAGGGCTTTATTTAGTGCCCCCATAAATATATTGGTCCACTGTTGCAACTACCCCAAATAGGATGCAAGTCAAGTAAAATACTATGTACGTTATTCAAACTCACTTCAAAAGAAGTCCCCAGGCTGCTTCTTCCAACAGACTGCTGTCTGGATGCCTCTGCCTTAAAAGTCTGGAGGCATTGTTTGTGGTTATACCTTCATGATAACTGTCATTCTGCCTTTTAAATTTTGTGTCACAGTTTGGACATCAGAGCATGGAAGTAGGGTGCCTACACACAAAAAATAAAACATAATAAAACAAACCATTTTGCAGAAAGTATTCCTTTATGCAAAAGTGCTAGACCAGTAAGCCTGCTCTGCATGATCTTCTTTGAACTATGAAATTGTTCTGGGACTCAGTGCCTCCATCTGTAAAAAAAAATTGGGACTCTTGAAAGGGCTGCCTCATAAATCTTTCGGAATGCTCAGAGCCTCATCCCGGCTTCCTGGCTTCATCCAATACCTGCCTCTGGATGTCTGTTACTGATTGTGTATGTGTATTGAGTGCCTTATTCCCGGCAGTCCCCCAGTTACAAACATCTACCCATGCTTGACTCCCACTTACCAACAGGGCTCTCACAGGTAAGAGGTAAATGTACGTGCTTCATTTGTTTCAATGTACCTGTCCCATACCAATTCAACTTAAGAACAAACCTACAGACCCTGTCTGGTTCGCTACCTGGGGACTGTATCTGTAACCATTTTTCTCTGGAGGAAGGTAAATGACTCTTCCAGAGCAAGACAGGTGTGGAGAAGGCAGTTCAAGTGCCCATGGTCTGCCCAGCCGGGCCTTCCTCCCCCAGCACTGCAGTAAGCAGCAGTGACACAGGAACCAGAAGGACACGTTTCTAAAGGAAAGTTCTTGGCTCAGTTTTTGCTCACAAAAGGAACTTTTCGGGAGCCGGGAAGGGAGTGCAAAGCAAGAAGCCAACAATGAAGTGAAGACTGTATTCACTAGTTTGTGTATAAAATCAGCACAGTGTACCCCATAAACAAAGGCATCCATGTATACATGATCTATGTCTTTACGACAATTTTAAAAAATGTTAAAGAAAAAAAAGCCAAAAGAGGCCTTGGGGCATTCTCGGAGAAGACTCTGCCAGCCCTCAGACGGGCGGGCTCACCTGCCCCCACCTGCCCCGAGGGTGCGGTGACCGCGCCGTCCCAGGGGAGCGTCCCGCCCGGGGAGCCCCGGAGACGCAGCGGCCATGGCCCGTGGGCCCAGCCCGGAGGGCGCCCCAGACTCGCCGCGGGAAAGCCAGCCTCGGGTCAGCCCCTGCCAGCTCCCATAAGTAGATCTAATTATGACCGCTTAGTTCAAAAAGAGGATTTAACCCAAAGCAGATTTAGCAGGGCAGTTTCCAAAGGGCCGCAGGAATCTGAAGCTTGACCTTTGAAAAATCCTAAAGACTTCACTGCCCCAGGAATTCAGGGAGCCAGTCACAGTGGACGCCTCAGATGGCAGAGAAATGCAGAGATGCCAACTTACGTTATCAGGGCTTTAGTGGGGATGTTTAATTTAAAATAAAGTGTCTGTCTCAGCGTGCCTGTGGTGTGGGCACTGGTGGTCAGTGAGGGCATTGAGCTAAGAAAAAACATTGACGGTTTGAAAAGTGTTTGCGTATTAAAGTGTAACCTGTTCCATCAAAAACTGTTTTAAATTATTTTAAAACCATAAAGTGGTTTGCAAATTAAGAAAGAGTCAGAGGTCTCTTAGTGAATTCTTATCCACACTTGATCTTGGCCAAAAGGAACATGACATCTTTATCTAAAACCTGAAAATTTGGTGACATATCCTGGTGGTGTTGATTAGAGAATGTAAGGTAATTAAAAGCATGTTAAAATAATTTTAAAAAATTATCTTGATTTTTAAAACTTTCTGCACAGCTTTTTACTCAGGAGAGGCTGTTGTAGTTGTTCTTTTTATTTTTTTATTTCAGATTAATACGAGGGGACAATGAGGAGGTGCCATTGTTTGCATTCTAAGGTAAACAATGCTAATTAAGCCGGAGCTGAGCCCCTTACCCTGGGGTGTGCTGAGCACCTCGGTGAGAGCTCACTAATGCCCCTCTTTCCTCCCCTTCTTCCTCCCTCCTCTTTCTCCCCCGTACTTGAACCTGTGGGTGTGTAGTTGTTTTTCTATTGGTTTCTATTAGCACTGAGTACATTAACTCTGGAAAGAGGGAATCGTTCGGCCTCCCGCCCAACAGGAACCGGGTAAATAGACACACACGTGGCACAGGCTTGCTGTGGAGAGACTGTAAGAGCACTCGGAACTGTAGCCCTCCCCATGGTATATTTTTCTTTCTTTCCTTCCTTCCTTCTTTCTTTCTTTCACAGAGTCTCACTATGTTACCATCAGTAGAGTGCTATGATGTCATAGCTCATAGCAACCTCAAACTCCTGGGTTCAAGCAAATCTCTTGCCTCAGCCTCCCAAGTAGCTGGGACTACAGG
>CAUYQV010142443.1:0-21581 GCA_963574575.1 Galagoides demidoff
AGGGACATTAGCATACCAGACTTTAGCTGTACTACAAGGCCATAGTGATCAAAATAGCATGGTATTGGCACAAACAGAGACATAGACTTCTGGAATCGAATAGAAAACCATGAGATGAAACTAAAATCTTTTTTTTTTTTTAATTTTATTGAATGGTAACTATGTACATTAATGCACTTCTGGGGTACAGTGTGGGGTTTTCGCATGCAATCCGAAATACTTCCAGCAAACTGATCAACACAGCCTTCATGTCATTTTCTCAGTTATAGTTTTAAAACATTCTGATTCTACTCTTAGAGAGTTTCACTTGTACCCCTGTAAGAAAGACCTCAAAAATGGTCCCTCCAATCCCCCTCCCTCCACCTATTCACCCCTCCCTGCTCCCTCCCCCCTCCCGACATTCTTAGGCTATTTGGTTATAGCTTTCATATAAAGACTTGTTTTTAAGCACAGGAGTCACATTAGACGGCATTGACTACAAAATCGATTTCATATGAACAAAATTAGAAAAACAAAGGACCAGAAGCCATATGGAAAAAAGAACAAAAGACATGAATAAACATATATGTGAGCGTCTGTGTGTGTGTTTGACAGTCCTTAAACACATGAAAAGATTTTTAAATGAAATACCAATTACAGGCAGACCTAGGAAAACAAGAACAAACCAAAGCCAAAGCTAGTAGAAGAGAAGAAAAAAACAAAGATCAGAGCAGAACTAAATGAAACTGAAACCAAAGAAATACAAAAGATCAACAAAAGTAAAAGCTGGTTCTTTTACATAAATTTGATAGACTAGTAGGTAGATTAGCCAAAGGAAAAAGAGAAAAGATTCAATAAGCACGATCAGAGATAATAAAGGAGGTGTATTACAACTAATGACACAAAGATACAAAGATAGAAAGACTACTGTGAGAATCTTTCCATTCCCAAATAGAGACCATAAAGGAAGTGGATGAATTCCCATAAACATACAACCTCCCAAGATTGAAAAAGGAATTAATAGAAACCCTGAACAGACTAATAATGAGTAGCGAGATTGAGTCAGCAATAAAAAGTCTCCCCCCAAACAAGATATCTTGGGACCAGGAGGATTAACAGCTGAATTCTATCAGATATATAAGAAATCGTAGAAATCAATCCTGCTGAAATTGCCAAAATATCAAAGAGGAGAGGATCCTCCCTAACTTATTCTACAAAGCCAGTGTCACCCTGATACCAATGTCAGGCAAGGACACAACAAAAACAACAAGAAACTGCAGACCAATATCCAGGATGAACACAGCCACACAAATACTCCATGACAGAATACTGCATGTAGCAAGCCAAATACAACACCATGGTGAAAAGATAACACACCACAGTCAAGTGGGTTGTATATGCAAATCAATAAATTGATTCACTATTTAAATATAATTAAAAATAAGTCACATGTGATGATTTCAATAGATGTAGAGAAAGCATTCAGTAAAATCCAGTACCTTTTCATGATAAAAACCCTTGATAACACAGGAATAAAAGGACCATACCTCAAAACAGGGAGAGCTGCATATGACAAACCCACAGTCAACATCATCCTAAATATGGAAAAGTTGAAAGTATTTCCCCTCCAAACTGAAACAAGACAACAAAGTCCACTTTTGCCCCTCCTATTTAACATACTACAGGAAGTCCCAGCTAAAGCAATAAGTCAAAAGGAATAAAAGGCATCCAAATCGAAAATAGGAAGTCAAATGACCTCTGTTTTCTGATGACATGCTCCTATGCCAAGAAAACCTGAAATATTTCTCTCAAAGACTTACAGATTTGATAAATGACTTCACTAAAATTTTAACATGCAAAATCAATGTATAAAAATCAGTAGCCGAACTATACACCAATATCTGTCAAGTTAAGAACCAAATCAAAAATTTGGTTCTATTCAATACTGTATCCAAGCTATAAGAAAATTAAATACCTAGAAATACATTCTAACCAGGAGGAAAAGATCTCTATAAGGATATGTACAAAAGAATGATGAAAATAATCAGCGATAACAGAAACAAATGGAAAAACATTACATGCTCATAGGTTAGAAGAATCAATGACCTTAAAATGATTTTACTGCAGAAAACTATTTACAGATTCAATGCAATTCCTATGAAAATATCAATGTCATCTTTTGGAGAATTAGGAAAAAAAAATCAAAATTCAGATGAAGCTAAAAGATACACTGCATAGCTACAGAGATCATAAGCAAAAAGAACAAAGCTGAAGGCATGACATTATCTGAGTTCAAATTATACTATAAGAAGATAGTAAGCAGAATAGTATGATGCTGGTATAAAGAGAGACACAGAGATCAATGGAATGAAGTAGAAAACCCAGAAATAAATCCATATACCTACAACTAACTGGTATTCAACAAAGTCAACCAACATATACACTAGGGAGAAGGTGCCCAATTCAATAAATGATGCTACAATAATTGGATGCCCATTTGCAGAAGAATGAAACTGGATCCATATCTCTTATCATATATGTAAATTAACTCAAGATGGATTACAAACTGAAATGTAAGACCTAAAACTATAAAAATTCTGGAATAAAACCTAGGAAAGATTATTCTAGACATTGGCTAGGCAAAGAATTTACAACTAAGACCTCAAAAGCAAATGCAAAAAGAACAAAAGTAGACAAAGCAGAAGAAACAATCAAAGGAATAGGCCGCTACCAACAGAAACCTAAAGGAATATTTGTAAACTATGCATCTGACTAAGGACTGATGTCCAGCATCTACAAGAAATGAAAACAATTCCATAAGAAAAAACAACCCTGTTAAAATATAGAAAAAGGACTTGAATAGACATCTTTCAAAAGAAGAGATACAAGCAGCTATTAGATGTATGAAAAAATTTTCAACATTATTAATCATAAGAGAAATGCAAATTAAAACCACAATGGGAGACCATCTTATGCCAGACATAATGCCAATTACTGAAAGGTCAACAGCAACAACAACAACAACAATAAAAGTTGGCAATAATGCAGAGAAAGAGAATGGTTATAAATTGTTGCTGAGAATGTAAATTAGTACAACCTTTATGGAAAACCCTAGAGATTGGTCAAATAATTAAAAATGGAACTACCATTTGATCCAGTAATCTTACTACTGAGTATCTGTCTACTCAAAGGAAAATGACACTAGCACTCGTATGTTCACTGCAGCACTATTTACAACAGCAAAGTCAGAGAATCAACCTAAGTATCCACCATGGTATGTGGCATGCGCGTACACACACCCCACTGAATACTATTCAACATAAGAAATGAAACCACATCTTTTGCAGAAATATGCATGGAACTAGAGGACATTATATTAAGTGAAATAACGCAAAAACAGAAAGCAAAATATTGCCTGTTCTCACTTAAAAGCAGGAGCTAATTGATACGTACATTGAAGACTGCAAAAGGTGGGTGGGCAGGAGAGGGTAAGGAATGACAGATTACCTGTTGGGCACGATGTACACTATTCAGGTGATGGTGCAGACTTTACCTGCACACTATCTATGTGACAAAACTAAATTATACTCCCTAAATCTATTTTAAAAATTAAAACACTAAAATACCATTTTCTCCTAACAGATTGCTAAAAACTAGCAGTTACGAAGAAAAAAAAAAAAAACCATTGACTTACCTTCTCTTCAAGACTTTGTATGTTTAGAGTTAATTATTGTCAATTGATAGTTTTAAAATAGTGTCACATTTTGGTTTTCATTAGCATTTCCTAAATACTTTTGAAATGGATTTTGAGGTTGAGCCTTTTTTTTTTAATTTTTATTAGTCATATGTATTTTTTCCTTTATTGAAATGACTTTATTTTTTGGACCATTTTTTATTCTTTTCCTTATCGATTTATAAGCATTTCATTAGAACACTAAGTTGACTTTATTTTTTGGACCATTTTTTATTCTTTTCCTCATTGATTTATAAGCATTTCATTAGAATACTTTGTAGGTTATAGCTATTGAAAATATCTCCTCCAGTCTGGATGTGGTGGCTCGCACCTGTAATCTAGTACTCTAGGAGGCCAAGGTGGGTGAATTGCTTGAGCTCAGGAGTTTGAGACCAGCCCAAGCAAGAGGAAGATCCTGTCTTTACTAAAAATAGGAAAAACTAGGCGGGTGTCATAGCAGCACCTGTAGTCCCAGTTACTCCAGAGGCTGAGGCAAGAGGATCACTTGAACCCAAGAGTTTGAGGTTGCTGTGAGCTGTGAGACCATGGCACTCTACCAAAGGGTGAGAAAGTGAGACCTAATCTCAAAAAAAAAAAAAAAAAATCTCCTCCTACTTCCTACATTGTATTGCTTCTTTCAATTTCAAGTGTTTTTTTGCTTAATTATTAGTTTTAAAATATAGATTTATCAATCTTCCAAAGTTAGTATCATTTGTATATGGTTTAAGAAATCTTTCCTAATGTAAAAAAAAATCATATATTTTCTTGTGTAATAATATTTTTATTTTGTCATTTAAATAGAGTGACTGCATAAAATGCAAGACACTCAATGATATTTGGATTAAGTATAATTGAATAAAAAATAGGACACCAGTTATATTTGATTTCAGATAAACAATAAATAAATTTTTAATTTTATTATGAACCAAATATTACTTGGGCCATATTTTTAAAAATTTTCTTTTCTGAAATTCAAATTTAACTGGATAGTTTCAGCTTTTTGGCTCAGAAAAGGCCAAAGTGCAACTTTCTACAGTCATCTGGAATCTGGCATCCAACACCAGCCTCATCCACCTACTGCCTAGGCCCCAAGATGGGCCCTCTGGGTTTGTCTCCCCCAAAAGGTTGAGGCAACCATTGCCTGGAACGATCTGAATCTGAGGATTACAGTGAAACTGACTGTCCAGAACAGACAGGCCCAGATTGAAGTGGTACCTTCTGCCTCTCCCCTCATCATGAAAGCCCTCAAGAAACCACCAAAAGACAGAAAGAAATGGAAAAACATTAAACATAATGGAAATATAACTTTTGATAAGACTGTCAACATTGCCAGACAGATGCAGCACCAGTCTTTAGCCAGAGAACTTCTCTGGAACCATTAAAGTGATCCTGGGGACAGGCCAGTAGGTGGGCTGCAATGTTGGCCACCACCCTCATTACATCATAGATGACATCAACAGTGGTGCCATGGAATGCCTAGCTAGTTAAAAAGTACAAGAGAAAATGTTTCAATAAAGGATCATTTGATACCCCCCCCCAAAATAACAATTTTAACTGGATATCGTCTATCTTCATTTATCAAAACTGTCAACTTAGATTTTGACGTCTCCCTGTGTTTCTCCCTCTCTCTCGTCTCTCTTGCCGGGTGTGTGTATGAGTATGTATGTGCTGTGAAACAGAGTCCCATTTTCAGTTAGTCACCCTTGCATTCTTTTTCCTGCTTTATTTGCCATTTACTTCTCTTTCCCCCACTGTATGAAATGCTAAATTTAAAGTAAATATCATTCCTTATTTTATTTTAACAATGCAGAGGAGCTTGCCTAGGCTGGTAGGGAGATTACCATCCTTAATTCTTGTCTTCATGTCTGTTTCCAAATGTCTGGCCCAATTCTTTCTAAAGTTTGTACCTACAATATCAGGGAAGAAGATAAAAAGGGAAGTAATCCCCATTCCTTTTAAGAACATGTATTCAAAATGAAATACATCATTTCTGTTAACACATTACTGACCAGTAATTTTACCCAGAAACTATCAATATTACTGTGTATCTCATGACCAGTCACAATATGTTAGCATCCTGTTGTCCAGAATGTAATCTTATGGATGGAAAAGAGGCTATGCAATATTAGCTACACCGTCAATCTATAATCAACTCCATCATACAGAAGAAAGGGAAAACAGCTTTTGGAGAAGGGTTGTCATCTCAATCACAATATTATTTTTACAATATCTCTGTGACACCAGGAAACATTTCTCAGCCTGCATTTCACTTAAATATCTATTAACCAACATTCAAGAAAGACACTGGTATGTCACCAAGTCATTCATATCCTTTCACCTTTAGGAAAGTAGTCATTTCACAAACATTTTACAGCTTAACGTTATTGAAGTCAGAAGAAGTGCTCATATGCTGGTCCTTGAACCATATAGGCATGATTCTCCACAGAACTTTTGCCTCCTACATTTTTTTAATTTATAATGTTTTTAGATCAGATACACTCCAATGTTAACTGATAATTAGATTTCCAAACAATTTCATTTCATCTCATGCTGGGCTCTATTTGTCTATCTTAACAATGTAAATTATTATCAACGCTGGTCTACCTAATCTCATTAAATACAAAGCATCTTTCTTATTGAAGCAACTAAAAACTTAGATGTCTATAAAATCTCTATCATATGGTTTCAAACAAAATCCAACTCAGAGGTAACCTAATTAACTATATTCATTCTACTGCCAAAATTACTCCCTGTAATCAGGGATTTTCCCTCTGTGATTGAATTTATCAACTGACAAGAGCTCAAAGAGCATACTGGAATGATTTCTTCTGAATGCTTAAACATAAGGCTTGCATGCTCAAAATGAACATGTTTTAAGTGTCAACACTTAGGCTTTTTAATATTTACTACAAGTATGACATCATACTATACCTTGTGAGAGATATGGAGATGGATTTTACACAAAGCCAAATGTCCAGGTTACTAGGGGGGAATCAAGAGGTTTGAGAAGGCTAACTATTATAAGATAGGTAGTAATTAAAGTGTGGGGCAGTGAAGGAAAGGTTATTTCTTGCTGGAGGTATCTCTGAAAGTGTCTTGGAAGACTGTGATTTGCAGAGGGCTGTGAAGATTGATTGGTGCATAGGATGTTATACAAAGAATGTTTATGACTTTCTAAATCAGAATTTTATAAAATCTCTTTCTTGCCTCAGTAATCTAATAAGTAGATAATACCTAGAGAAATTATCCAAATGAGTTACAGAAATCTTCATCTGCCCAGCCATCATGTCATTATGGGATTAATCTCTTTCAGTATTGAAAACTATAGTTGGCTCGGCGCCTGTGGCTCAAGCAGGTAAGGCGCCAGCCACATACACCTAAGGTGGCCGGTTTGAATCCAGCCCGGGCCCACCAAACAACAATGATGACTGCAACATAAAAATGGCCAGGCATTGTGGCGGCACCTGTAATCCCAGCTACTTGGGAGGCTGAGGCAGGAGACTCGCTTGAGCCCAGGAGTTGGAGGTTTCTGTGAGCTGTGATGCTATGGCACTCTACCCAGGGGGATAGCTTGAGGCTCTGTCTCAAAAAAAAAAAAGAAAACTATACTTGGCACAGATTTTTTAGTATTGATACAAACTTTAATTAATGTCAAAAATGTTTAAGAAAATCATTAAATTTTAAATGGCTAACTTATTTGCCCAATCTTGAGTCATAATTATTGACAATATAATGATATTAAAATATCCATTTCTAGACAGGCAATTTATCTGGAATCCACATAAAAAGAAACCGGATTCTCATCTTTATCAATACATTCTCAAGTGTGGGATTCATCTGTGAGATGATGAAATGATCAGAAATAGGCTTACTTCATTTATCTTTCATCACCATGGAATTGTTTTCGAGCCATCTTATTCTCTCCTAGCCAGGTACAGTAACGGAAAAGGCCCAGAGCAGGGCTGTATGCCAAAACACAGCCAAAAAGAACCTTTAAAATGCAGAAATAAATGTTCAAGCAAAAAGTTAAAATAGGGAGAACAAAATATAACTAAGAAGAGCACACACTTGATCTAATCTTGTATTAGAAGTTGGGTCTGCATCTGCCTCTGATGTAGTTATTGGATTTTCCTTTCCCTCTGTGCACTGCCATCAGCAAAACATCATCTACAGCGAACTGTTTGTAAGCAAATTTTAATAAGCAAAGGATATGGATATGATATGCTGCCTTTGTCATGAGACTTTCATTGGGAATGGTATTCCTCCTCAGTGAAGGCTGCTGCGTTCTCCCCATTCCTTTTTACACTTGGCTTGGAGAGGTTAGGGACTTGTCTTACAAGCCTTGTACATGAATTTTAACTCCAAATAGTATCACCAGACCCAAACCTGAGAGGTAAGAGCCAGGAGGGATGAGGAAAAAGTATCCAAATTTAAAAAGGAAGAAGTACTATGGAAGGGGTCAGAGTCCAAAGTTGAAGATAGAAGGGAAGAATTAGCTTTAGGGGGAAAAGACCTGTATTTTCTAAAGACAAAATGGGTTGGGGAATGTCCCCAAACTATATGGTGAGTTCCCTCCCAGTGGCTGGTGGAGAAGAGATGATGAAGGAAAAATGAACAGGCAAAACTCAAAGAGAAAGTTTTTAAAGAGCTGGATCAGGGGTCTGTCCACCTTCAAATGTGAGGACCATCGATCAGCCCCTTGCTCCAGGTTAGCTCCATTTTTATTACACACATTAAAGGGGGGCACTGTACCCTACGTCATGGTTCATGCTGTGCTTGCATTTTCCAACCAAACTATTTCCTTAACTACATTAATTGCATCGATTTACTCCTTCTTTTATTACTCTTGTGTTACTTTTGATCTGAACACAAACAAACTCTGGAATAGGAACACAGTCCAGGTGCAGGACGTCAAGACCAACCCCAAATTAGACTGTGCACACAACCCCCAAGATGAGCAAATAAGCCCCTGGGAAGCCTTGTCGGGTGTAGTGTCATACTGAGAAATGGAAGGAAAGGGGCATTTTCCTCTCACCTCCCTGACAGACTTTTTCTCTCCTATGAGATCAAAACATACATGCTGATTTGAGCACATTTTGCCTTCTCTTGTTAATCTCTCCAACTCCCTTGCTCACTCCCTCTGAGAGCAATCCTACCTGCAGGAGCTTGGCCTCCCAGTGCCCAAAGACCCTGGGGCCACGTCTATCTGGGGGAGGGGTGAAATGCCTGCAAAATAATGCATTTGTTTAAAAGGGCCAGACTTCGCACTGTGGCTCTTAAGACAGACTTGGAATTTCTCAGCATAGGTGCTGGAGTCTGACGCATACCTGCTTTTCTCCCATCCTTCCCTCCTGTCTCTGTTCCCTTTGCCCATCACCTGCAATCATTTTCTTACCTCAATTTCTAACCTACTTATAATAAACAATTGAATATTGGGTTTAAGCTTATTAAATCATTATTTCTAGCAATGCAAGTGCATCCAGAGATGAGTTCCCTCTCAAGGGCCCGTATTTCCACTCTCAAAAATGAAAAGAAGTGAGATTGAATGCTGATGCCAACATGTTATTCAGGTAAGAATGAGCAGGAAATTTTAGCAAATCCCACCTGGCAGTCCCTATTTTCTCTGTGAAATAGAGATAAGGATGTCTCAGCAGGAAGGTAAAAAAGGTAGAAGAAACAGGGCAGGACCTGCTTGCAGCAGTCGGTGTGAAAACTAAGAGAGGGAAATCACTGGGGTCATGTCAGATCACCGCGTGGCATTTAAGAGTCCATCAAGTTGAACAGCATGATGTGTGAAACTGTGTGATGATCTAGGATGGAGCGATTTTTTGCCCAGAAAAAGTGTCCACATGAGATGAAAACATGGGAGACCAAGAGAATGCATTCTGGAATCATACTGCTCTGGTTCCCAATTTCTGCTCTTACGTTTTGTGATCTTGGGCAAGTTATTTAACATTCATGGACTGCATTTTCCCTGTGCATACGGTGGAATGAGAGCACTGCAGGACCAAGGGGTGATGTGAGGATTAAATGAGGACTGCATATAAACAATTGAACAACGTGTTTGGCACCTGGTAGATATTAAATAATAAAAGCCAGTGTAATAGGGGAGGGAATGTCTACTAACACATATTTACATTTCTGAGTATTAAATGGATGTAGTAACAGAACAGTAAAGAATGAGGGTTAAAATACTCTAAGATGAAAGTGGATTAGTATAATCGATTTGGGATTAGAGAAATTAGGCCCCACAGGCAAGATAAGCGTAATAGTCCTTCAAGTAACAAGGCCACAGAGGGCACCAGAGGTCTGACAGTGGTAACTGAGGAAAGCACAGGATTACCGGGGAACTATGTCTCTGACAGAACTAAAAAGAGGTCCCTAGTTCATTTTCCTCTTAATCTTATAATGTGTATTAGCATATTTTCACCACCTCTTAGAAATTATCTTGTGCCACTTAAACTAAAATTATAAAATCTGGTTAGGCCAGAACATGTATAATATATTCTGATGCAAGTGCTCTAGTCCTACTACAAACATAATAACTACCTGCTGAAAAACTAAAAAGGCATATCATAAAATCTTTTGATCAGTTTCCAGTTTGAGGAACCTGAAAAATCTCATTTTACACATTAAATGAAAGCCTTGGGGAGCAGCTAACTTCATTCTGCCAGTTAATTTCAAGTAAAGGCATAAATACAGTTTTAAAAAACACACTTTCCTTTTTAAAGAGCTTTTTATTTGTAAAATATGAATACACAAGTAAAAATTACATCTCATCATTCGGATTTTATATAAAGCAAGAAATAAAAAATTCAATTTTCTCACTCCTAAGCCTCTTCTCACTGAACTCTGTTAGTTCTTCCTTTCAAAGTAAAACTAATTCTATCTCTCCTTCTCTCTCTCTGTCTGTCTGTCTGTCTCTCTCTCCTCAATGTATCTTTTATCAATAATTGCATCTATCTTCTCTATTTTTATTAAGTTAGGTTTTTTTTTTTTTAAAAAAATCATTCTTTGCATTAGGGGTTGGCAAACCACCACTTGCAGGAAAAATTTAGCTTTTATAAGCAAAGAATTATTGAAAAATTATCCTCTTTGACATAATCTATCGCTGTTTTCATGATGAAATGAGAGAGTTGAGTAGTTTCAGCTAACCATAAGTCTGCAAAGACTAAAATATTTATTTACTCTCTGGCCCTTTACAGAAAACGTTTGCCCAGGTCTACTTTACTTATCTGTTTCTTAATGCTTTTGTTTGTTTGTTTGATCCTGTGCATGTGTGTCCCTCGAGGTCAATATAGAGGTACACCACATTTATTTAAATTATTTCAGATTATTCTTTGAATTTATAAATGTCAACTTATCACTGGTAGAAATTTAGATCTTTTTTAGATTTCAAGATATACTAAAGTCACTTGTATCAAGTACAAATTAACACTTGCCAGAGAATGGTATATATCGTTTAGAATGTTACAAGAAAGAAACAGCTTTCTATAACATACAGATTTTATGTTTCATGAAATTCTAAATCATTATAAAATGAAAGGTAAAGAAACCATGAGAAAAATTCAAATGAGTAAAAATAATATTATGGAAATGACTGTTAAAGAACCAAAAGAAAGTTTATAATGACCCTTAGATACGGTATTAATGCTATAGTAAACTAAAATTAGTGATTACTGGCTTTCTGCTCACTAGAACCCACCCATGCCTTTAATCTTATGAATAGAAACATATTTGGCATCCCAGGGATCCTTGCTGCTAAGGATGGCCTGTAACACTTCTAAGTAATTACGGGGAGACATACAGTCACGACAGGTACAGGTCAATAGCCATCTGATAACTTTGATGTGGAAAGCATTATTTTAAAGTTTTACATTTTGAGATATGATAGAGTGAAAATCAAAGAAGATATGTGTCCTGATGGTGTCACTGATCCAATAATACAACCCTTCAACTGACTTCTCCCTAACTGTTTGTGGTATGGGGCAATTAAGTTCCTACCTTGTTATACTGCAGAAGAACTTTATGCTATTGGGACTGGATACAGTCCTAAAAAACAACCAGCCATCTATAATGTGCTACAGTAAGTTCCACTTAATATACAGGGTGTTCCAAACAAGCCCCTAAAGTTGCTGTACATGGGGAAAATGGGAAATTGGAGCTAAATGTATCTTTATTTAGAAAATATTCATTACAAAATTTTGCAAAATATTTACAAAATATTCTCAATGTGTTGTCCATTTCTTTATAAATAAAGGTACATTCAGGTCCCATTTTCCATTTTTCCTATGTATGGCGACTTTGGGGGTGATCTTTGAGACACCCTGTAAAATTAACTTTCTATATGAGCATGTTATTTTTTTTCCCCCTAACGAATGTAGAAACCTTGAACACAGGAATTTTTATAAAGTAGGTATGCAATACGTACCCGCAGCTTTAAATACTATTTATATTTCACTACTTCCAAAATTTCTATTTCTAAACCAACATTATCTACTCAGATCAAGCCTTATATAACCACCAGATTTTGTGATTTGGATGTCTGACACAAATTTCAAATTTAACACATCCCAAACTGAATACTTAATCTTACCTGCCAAATCTTTCTTTTCCTTTCATCTTCAAAATCTCCATCCATTCTGTTACTCATGCAGAAACTTAGGTCACTTCCTCTTCACACCTATCTTTACCAAAATTCAATATGCCACCAAAGTGTCTGAAGCTACGTTCAAGCCTTCGGCACTGTCATGATGACGGGATATGTAAAGGATGACGGGAGACGTGCCATCTGCAGTTCCCAAATGAAGCACTCCACTTCTCCTTTCTAGTTCACTCCAACAGATTTTCTATACAGCACTAATCTTTTAAAGATACAATTCAAATGTTACTAACTACTCAAGTTACCTATTTTCAAAGGCAATTATAAAAAGAAAAATGTTGTCTAAAATCACCCACATGATCAGCTCCTCCTTATCTCTCGAACCTCCTCTGGTGTTATTTTCCTATTTGTTCATCACGTTCAAGGCATCAGTTGTTTGAGTCCTAAAACACTTTAAACGAGGCATCATTGTTTCAGTCCTAAAACACTTTGAGGTCTTTTCTGCCCATGAGACTCTGCATACCGCTCCACTTCATGTGATATCTCCCTAGACGACTATTGTCTTTTCTTTAGGTCCCAGTTTTCACATTGCTTCCTTCCTTGGATAATCCCTCCCTGATGTTCAGCCTAAGTTAACAGTTCCTTCCCATATTCTACTACTTATGCAGCTAGTCCCTTTGATAGTTCATAGCACCTTTTCCTGAATGGCACTTTAGTACAAGGGTGGGGGCCACCGCTGTGTGCTTCACCGTGTGCTAGTGTACTCAGTTCTTAGGTTAGTATATGACATGTAGCAGGTGCTCCATAAAAATATTTAAACATTAGAAGAATGCACGGAGGAGTGAATTTGCTGAAATACATCACTCATGGCCACATTAAGGGATTTCAGACCCAACAAGCCACAGTAAATAATATCAAGATGTTACCATAGAATACTATAGGATCTGGATCCTTAAAAATCAGTGGAAATATGGGATTCAATACTAGATTCTGCCCACCCCTCTTTTTCTTTCTTATAGAAAACACTTACACAATAGTCACCACTCAAGGGGTACACTGGAAATTTAGAAATCTCCCCCAGTTACTGTGTCAACTATATCCTATAATCACGTCTTGTTATATTCATGAAAATAATAATCATGTGGAATGGGGTTAAGGACATGATTGAATAATTGTAGACACGGTTCTAAAATTTGCTTCCAAAACAACTTACGTGAAACATTCCAACACACTTACATTAACTGAAATCAAAATCCTACAGTCAGCATGAAAATCTCCCCGGGGTCTCCGAGTGCACAGGAATGGGTCCATCCTCTAATACAGAAAGTGTAAAAAGTGACTAAAGAAACATAGTCCAGGATTGGAGGTTAGTTATCGCTACAAATGTCAGTTTTGACAGAATGAATTTTATTATGTGTTTGTTCTAATTTCTGAACGAAACAAAGGTCTTTCTTTGTTTGGTTTACACGCACATATAGAAAGTATGCCTTCAACTTACGGTTTATTGTAAATTTATTGAATGTTATTGATGAACATCAAACTTCATGTGATCTAGGCAAACTGTTGTCTATATTGACTCATTTATCCACTTCAGCATTTGGTGCCATGTTATGATTTTCATTTTTTCCCTCATTTTTTTACTGATTTTTACCTTAATCAAAAGAAATAGATTCACTTTTTCTTTATAGGGACTATCTACCTCATTTATATGCTTCACTTATTTGGAATAACAATTTCCAAATATTATAATAATCTTTATGTGTTAGTAAAATGAATTCATATCTCATTTATATCAGATATAGCCTACCAAAAATCTAGGTTTGAATTTTTTCTCTTATTAATCCAACAGAGATACGGATATCTTCCATTATAAACAAAGAATGACTCTAATGATGTTGTTGTAAAGAACATGCACAATAAAATGAACAACCCAAAAGAAATGTGAATAAACCATCTAGATGAACTAGGCTAAAAAGCATTGGCAACCATATTTCTAAATTGATTATTAAACCATAATATGCATGAGTAGACTTAGAATTAATGTCATTATATTTTTATCAGTAGTTTTTATTTTGGATAGTAACTGTGAAAGATTTTATTTAACCCTTATATATTTATTTTATTTTATTTATTTTTTATGGAGACAGAATCTCACTTTATTACCCTTGGTCGAGTGCTGTCCTGTCACAGCTCATAGCAACCTCCAACTCCTGGGCTTAGGCGATTCTCTTGTCTCAGTGTCCCGTAAACCTTATATTTTTTAGGTTTACAAAAATCAATACAGGCTTGATATAAGGAACTTAAAATATAGAGGTACAACATGAAATTGAACATTCTCTATAATTTCAGTCTCTTCAGCTAGGCACAATTTAAGGTATTCAAAGTATTTCATTATAGAACACCTTAAATGTTCAATCCTTTCTTTATGGTTATCTAAAACAATTTTATTGAAAAAACTGAAAAAACAAATGCCTGCCAATTTCTCAAAGTGTGTGGCATCTACTATTCCGGCTCTCTGCTAAAACTTGTTGTAATCAATCATAGCAGATTTTCACATATGAGTCACTTTTCCTGAATTTCTTTGTGAACTCTTTAGTATTCTAACAGAAAGTTTTATAGTCCTTGGAGTAAGCTTTAGCACAGTCAGCCCAAAATGCATGCTCGGCCTAGGATTGTTCACCAAGTCTACAGGGGACTTTAAATCTGCAATTTTTCTATTTTTTATTTTTTAGGATAAATGCCTATTTTTATCTTCTTCCCCTTACTGGAGAAAATATGTGTTAATAATTATTAGTGTGTCATTTTAATTCTCTATCCTGGTCTATATCTATAGTATGTGTAATCTAAAATTCACATGTAGATATATATATATATATATTTATATATGTCATTTATAAATACAAATATGTATTTGCATACAAAAAATTAAAATACATTAATTATATGTAATTTACATATCTATACTAGATGTATATTTACATGTGTCTATTTTAGATCTATCTCTTAAGCTGTATTCATGTTTACATATAAATGTACAATACATATATAAATATATTTATACATTTTTCTCTTATTTTCTAAGTGTTTCCTCCAGAAAATTACGATATTCATGAAAGTTTATCACAAAGTTCTTTGGATTAATACTGACTTAAAGCCAGAAGACACAGAAACTTTGCTCTCATGTAGATTAATAGCCTCTCCCATCCTTTGTTCTATTCCTGTCACATATGTTGCATCTACATAGGTCAGACAAGAAATTTTTATTATTGTTTTATGCAATTGTCCGTTATAGCAATGAAAAGAAGAAATACATTTATGTATATGTAGAGAGAATTTTGTGTTTCTTAAGCAATATGTGCAGTACTAGTAATTCTCCATGAAATTCTTTTTATATGTAAGTTCTTTTCATCTTGAGTGACTTCCTTTAGTATTTCTTATAAGACACGTTGGATAGCAACAAGTTCTCTTGTCATGATTTTAAATCTGATAATGTTTTTGCTTTCATTTTGCTGTATGTAGAAGTTTTGTTGTTTTTTTCTTTAAGTATTTGGAATATGGTACACCACGGCTGGCTGGCCTCCAGAGTTTCTGATGTGAAGACCACTCTTAATTGTATCCTTGTTGCTCTTTACATAATGAGTCATTTTTCCCTTGTTGCTTTCAAGGTTTTCTCATTGTGTTTGGTCTGAGTAGTTTCAGTGTGATTTGTCTATGTGTGGTTATCTTTGTTTTATGCTACTAGATTTTGTGGTGCTTGTTATGCATGTAGATTAATACTTCTAATCAAATTTCAGAGCATTACAGCATGATTTCCTCGTATATGTTTTGTTCCCCCTATTTGCTTTTCCTCCTCTTCCAGGAGTGCCTTCACAGGTGTGTGACCACAATTCGTGGGGCCCACACTCTCTTCATGCTTATTCTTTTTTCTTCGTTCTTTTTTCTTGTCAGTTTCATATTGGATAATGTCTATGGCTCTACCTTCAAGTTCTCTGATTCTTTCTTCTGTAGTCTCAAATATGCTCCCTAACCCCCTCCAGTGAATTTTCCATTTCCTTTATTGTTCCCTGAAATAACAGAGTTTCCCTTCAGGTGTATTTTTCATCATGCTTTTTAAAAATGTTTCTTCTAATTTTTTCTTATGTTTAAAATAGCCGACTTACAGTCTTTGTTTGCTAAGTCTAACATCTGGGGGGTCCAATAAACAATTCTATCATTGAAGAACTTTTATTCCTTGGTATGCTGTGTAGATGATGGGCCAATACAAGTATTTATACAAGAAATAGCATGGAGCTAGATAGAGATGGAGATATAGGTATAGATTAGATAAAGATATAGTAGATAATGTGGCCACAATGCTGAGAGATTGCAATGAAAGTCTATGAGCTCAGTCAGAATGTAGTTGATTTATCCTAGTAGGTAAGAAGGATGGTCATGAAAGAGGAAACAGGAAATCCTATGGAGTATTACCTTTCTTCTTTACTGTTTTATAGTTTTAAGGCCATGATGGTAGTTAAGGTGGAAATTATTCTTATAATAACATATAATTTAACAAATATATTCTGCTTTTATTTACAAAAGTGGTCATATTTGATATCAAAACTTGTGTGTACCTGGATTTGCACATTTATATATATATAAGTAGAAGTGTGAGTGCTAACATAAACATGTATGTGTACACAGAGTGGAAGTGTACACGTGGGTATCTTTCTAAATAGTTTGTGTGTGTGTGTGTGTGTGTGTGTCTTGATGTACCTAAATCCATTTCAACTCCTCCCAAATTTTCATGAATTTAAATGCTTTTATCTCTGACTGAACACAAATATCTTTATAAAAGTAAATAGAAGGTCTCAAGTTTTTCTATTTCTTCTTATTTCATGCTAAATGGTCCCTCAATTTCTTGCCCACTAACCTCTTCATTATTTTGACATAAAGTAGATTACAAATGTTCTTGCTAATTTGCTTTTTAATTTTTTTTTCATTTTTTGAGGCAATGTCTCACTTTTTCATGCTTGGTAGAGTGCCATGGATTCACAGGTCACATAATCTTAAACTCTTGGGCTCAAGCCATTCTCTTACCTTAGCCTCTCAAGTATTTGGGATTACTCCAGGCACTTGCCACAACACCCATCTATTTTTTGTTTGTTCTTAGAGACAAGGTCTCTGGCTCAGGCTGGTCATGAACTCATGAACCCAGGCAATCCATCCACTGCCTTGGTCTCTTGAATGCTAGGATTATTGGCATGAGCCACTAAGCCTGGCCAAATTTGTCTTTTTAAATGAATAAAACATTATCAAAAATCCTGTGTAGGAACAAAAAAGAAAGAAAAAAGTGAGATAGCATTTTACAGAATATTATCCTGCATATCTTAAAATAAAGAATTTAATTTCTGGCAAAGAAAAAGGTAGCTTTTCTTTTTAGTTTAAATCTGTATCATCCTTGATGACAATCAGCAGTTTCTTTCTTCCTACTTTCCTCCCTTTCTTCTTATTTCCCCTTCCTCTTTTTCTTTCTTTCTTCCTTTTTTAAATTTTAAAATAAATTACTAAGTCCTATTCTTATAGGAATTAAATGTTATCTATAAATCCAACCCTGGTAAATTTTAGGTAGTCAAAGGGCAAAGTTTAGAGAGTTTTACTAAACTTCAGCTATAATTGCCATGTCATTATTTAAGGTTTCTCACCACAAGATACAAACAGAATAATAAAGGCTTTGGGACCCTAGAAAGATGAATCTCAAGACCATTAACTGCTGCTGTAAAATAAGAGCATCAAGGTGTATACTTTCTTCTGAAGAGATTCATTGAGAAGGAGTTTTGTGTTTGTAGCACCTATGGCCTCAAAGAGAATAAGAACATTTACCTGAGAACTCAAGCATGAAGCTCTGATTATTCCCAGAGAACTATAAACCTAATACAGCAGTAATTGCAGTTTTTGGTTTGTTTAGGTTCAATAAAACCTTTGTGAGCTATAAAAATCCTCCTTTTGTTTCTTTTTAAAGTTGGGGGGTCTTGCTAGGCTGACCAGACTGGCCTTGAACTCGCAGGATCCACCTCTCAAGTAATTGAGATGACAAGTGCATGCAGCATGCTTATCTCAAAAATTTTCTATTTTTATTTTTTTGAAAGCACTTTATTGAGGTATGATTGACAGACAAAAACTGCACATATTTAACATACACACTTGATAAGTTTGGAGAGATATATACACTCAGAAATGTCATCATAATCTATGCCATAAACATATCCATCACCTCCAAAACTTTCTTTCTGCTTTCTTTATTTATCACTTTTTTTTAATGATAGCACTTAACATCTGCCTTCTTAGAAAATTTGTAAGTATATAATATAGTACTGTCAACTACAGACACTAACACTGTTCAGTAGATCTCTAGAACTTGTTTATCTTGTCTAACTGAAACTTCGTGCCCTTTAGCTAATACCTCCTAAGTCTCCTCTCCTTAAATACATTTTCATTAATGTTGTTATTATAAAACACACATTTTTCTCAGTTGTATTTTTCCATTTTATGATCATAACACAATACAATCAATATTCCTACTGAAAATAATGTAAACTTTTTCTAAGATTTTTTTTCTTACAAATAGTGCTACTATTTTGATTCTAATAGGGATATCTTGCAAGTAGGCAAGACATTCTCTAGAGTTTTAGAAGTCATAGCATGTGGATACATGCATTTATATAAATAATACTATATTGTTTTTCCAAAGTGATTGTTTTAATCACTTCCACATTAGTATAGAATAGTTGCTATCTTGACCAACATCTGGTATAATTAACTGATTTAGTTTTTAATGGAACTTTAGTTGAATTAATTTACTTTCCATTTTATCTATTTGTGTTTGTAATTTGCATTTTCTTGATTACTAATGCAATTGATCCTGTCATCTGGATGTGTTTAGTGTATTGTTTATCATTCCCAAATTATCTTGTTTACATCTTTCACTTTTAAGATTATCTTTCTTATTCAGATAATTCTAATTTATATTATAAAAGTCAATCTATTGGTTTATAATTTCAATGTTTTTGCCCATTTTGTGACTTTTCCTTATTTTTTTGTTGCATTTTATAATGAAATAGTGAAAAATGTATTATTTCACTTTGCAAGCATTTCTTCTGCATTTTGCAGAACTTTTCTACATTGTGATTATGCGAAGTTATCCCTTATGCTCCCTTAAAAGTCTTAAGGCCCTCTTACGTTTTGACCTTTACTCTACCTGTAACTGATCTTTGATTAAAGCATGAGCTGGGAATACTGATGCATTTTTTTCCCCTAATTGAATAGCAAGTTATGTAAGGCCTCTTTGGGCCTATTTTTTTTTTTTAACTATGAATGGTTTGTGACTGTTCCTTTCAGGGTTTTATCCTTTTTAAAAATAAAATTTTAAGTAGTTGAGATAATAGTACATCATATATGTTACTGTACATACCTTTTTTCATAATCATATAACATAACCTTGTCTGTATGCTTTTACAAAGTCTTTACAAAAATTAATTTTAATTGCTTCAAAAAAGTACATCATGAAGATATCACAGAATGGCATAACCTTCATTTTTGCACAGTTGGAATTTGAGATGGTCTTACTTTTTGCTCTTTTTATTGAGCATACATAGGGTGTACCACATGGGATTCGGATGCATATGTGTAGGTGGTGGAATGATTACTACAGTCAAATAAATTAACATATCCATCTCTTCGCAAAGTTACTTTTCTTTTTAGAGGTGAGACTGTCCAATATCTACTTTCCTGAAAAAATTTGGCACACAATATAGCACTATTAGCTATGAACATTGTATCATTAATGTTATACTGAACCCTTGTACATTACTGGTATGAATGCAAATTAGGTTAGCAATTATAAAAAACATTATAGAGGTTTCATAAAATATTAAAAATAGAACTACTATTTATATAGCAATTTTTTTCTGCTACATGCCTAAAGGAAGTGAAATCAGTCCCTCAAAAAGATATCTGTGCTCTTAAGGTCATTGTGATGTCAATCACCATAGCCAAGATATGGAAACAACTTAAGTCTCCAATAAAGGATGCACGCAGAACAAACATCCTCACCATGGAGAGGTCCATTGTGAATATTAAGGCAATGATTCTTTGTTCTTTCCTCCTTATCTCTGTTATATTTCATAATAAAATTTACTTTCTTTAATTTTTAGAAAAAAATATACATACATGTTTTTAACATAAGATGGCAATTGAGCAAAAAAAATGAGCTAACTCAAAAGTGTCATAATTTAAAAATGTTAGAGTAATAATTTTTATTGATGTACTGAATATAGAAAGGTTCCCCCAAAAGATACAACCTGAATCATTTGCCGTGTTGTTATTTGTGTATGTATATATGAGTTTTTATTTACGGTTCCCATCTCAAAACTCTCATGATCCTTGTGGTCACATTGGAGCACTTTGGGCTTCAGGCCTTAGGAGATGGAATCTCTTCCTGACCCTTGTTTATCCTCCTTTCACCAGCTCAAGGTAGAACTCTAATCTGATGGTGGGTTAAAATTATCTCCCAATCCCCATTAAATTAAAAGAGATAGACCTTCAAAGTACCTTATAATATGGACAGCAATGATCTTTTCCAATTTCTTAGTTATTTGCTTGTTCAAACCTTTCTTACACCTAAAGTAAGTACGCCTTTCTATTTTGGCCTAGAAAAAAAAAAATACCACCTAATCCTTACAGTGACAGTCCTGAAGTTCTTAACTGTGGAATGCATTATCATCTTCTAAATGTCTACGCCTCACCTGCCATTTCAACTACTCTCTCATATTTATCAGTTAGATCTGTCACCCAAATAAATTAAGCTAAGTACAGTACAAGTATAGTACAATAAATTAAACCAAATTTCCTGTATTTATCTGCTTTATTTATTTATTTATACTTTATACACATACTTCCATTTATTTACCTTTATTATCTCTCTCTTTGTTTCTTGCAGGGTTGTTCAAGCTTTTGTCTTCTCTGGGCCAGACTAAAAGAAGAGTTGTCTCAGACCACACATTAAGTACACAGACACTAACGAAAGCTGTGCTGGCCCCGTATACTGGGTGTGGTGGGTTCAAGCCCAGCCCCAGCCAAAAACTGCCAAAAAAAAAAAAAAAAAAGAAAGAAAGCTGATGAGCAAAGAGAAAAACATGAACCTTTGCGTAATTTTCATGGTATCTGCCATCACTTATAAGCAAAAACAGTCCCCACAGAATAATCTTAATTATACAGTGGCCTCTTCAGAAA
>CAUYQV010142449.1:0-16588 GCA_963574575.1 Galagoides demidoff
CAGAACTCAGAGTATTATAAGTTTTTTTTTTATTATTAAATCATAGCTGTGTACATTAATCCAATCATGGGGTACAATGTGCTGGTTTTATATACAATTTGAAATATTTTCATCAAACTGGTTAACATAGCCTTCACAGCATTTTCTTAGTTATTGTGTTAAGACATTTATATTCTACATGTAGTTTAATTTAATGTACCCTTGTAAGATGCACCATAGGTGTGGTCCCACCAATTACCCTACCTCCGCCATCCTACCCCCCTCCCCTCCCCTTCCTCTCCCAGAGTATTATAAGTTTTAAAGAATTATTTTTTATCCCATTTTGTTGAACCCGGCTTTTTCACAATCTTCTGATTTTGCTGGGAACTTGGAATAAGGGGATGGGAGGAAATGGGTATGGAGAGTTGAGGGGACAGGTGGGGACAGGTGGGGTGACAGTAGGGGACCTACATCAGCTGACACTCAGTTGAGCAAACCCAGTCAACTTCACTTCCTTGGGAATCTCTGACTCATCACAGCCAGAAGCCAACTTAAATGTCAATGTTTTTAAAGCTTTGGGATCATCTACAATCTTCTGTAAATTAGCAGCCACTATACCTACTTCATGTCCATCAACCAAGCCAGAGAACAGCTCCTAAGAGACATCATCTGCTGTATCGCTTCCTGAAGCAAACTCAAATCACATGTTATTATGTTCCTTTCTGGAGTTTCTTTTTTTTTTCTTTGCAGTTTTTGGTTGGGGCTGGGCTTGAACCCACCACCTCTGGCATATGGGGTCGGTGCTCTACTCCTTTGAGCCACAGGCACCACCCCCCCCCTTTTTTTTTTTGAGACAGAGTCTCACTTTGTGGCCCTCAATAGAGTGCTGTGGCATCACAGCTCACAGTAACCTCAAATTCTTGGGCTTAAACGATTCTTGCCTCAGCCTCCCAAGTAGCTGGGACAACAAGTGCCCACTACAACACCGGCTTTTTTCTTTCTTTCTTTCTTATTTTTTTTTTTTTTAGGTAGAGATGAGGTCTCATTCTGGCTCAGGCTGGTCTCGAACTCCTGAGTTCAGGGCAATCCACCCGCCTCGGCCTCCCACAGTGCCAGGATTACAGGCGTGTTGGAGTTCCTTTTCTTTTTCTTGAGACTGAGTCTCAAGCTGTTGTCCTGGGTAGAGTGCCATAGCATCATAGCTCACAACAACCTCCAACTCTTGGGCTTAAGTGATCTTCTTCCCTCAGTTTGTCTATTTTTAGTAAAGAAGGGATCTAGTTTTTGCTCAGGCTGGTCTAGAACTCTGAGCTCAAGCAATCCACCCACCCTGCCTCCCAGAGTGTTAGGATTACAGGTGTGAGCCATGCCTAGCTCAATATACTTTTTTTTTTTTTTTTTTTTTTTTGTAGAGACAGAGTCTCACTTTGTTGCCCTTAGTAGCATGCTGGGCTTAAGCGATTCTCTTGCCTCAGCTTCCCGAGTAGCTGGGACTACAAGGTGCCCACCACAACACCCAGCTATTTTTTGGCTGCAGTTCGGCTGGGGCTAGATTTGAACCCACCACCCTTGGTATATGGGCCAACACCCTACTCACTGAGCCACAGGCGCTGCCCTCAATATACATGCTTAAAAGGTAGAAGAAACAACTCTCAAACGAATTCATACTAAAATAGGATTCAATTTATGCAGTAGGAAACACACACACACACACACACACAAAAACATTATTTAAGGAAACAAACCTGACTGATAAAACTAAAGAGAATCAAGAGGATAATTAACTAAATTCAAGATAGTGTTATTTCTGAGGGTCAGCTCCAGTGATGCAATTTACAAAGGGCATCCAGGGCCTCTAAGATACCAGCAATGTACTCTCTTTCCCATTAGGAAGGGTGTGACTTTTTTTATTTAAACTGTAGCTATACATTTTAGGCATTTTTTGTATATGTGATTTAGATTGTTTTTTAGTTTCTGTTTTGGGGGTTTTCTTTCTCTTTTTTTTTGTTTGTTTGTTCTGAGGCAAGGGAATTGATCTGTTGCCCACGCTAGGGTGCAGTGGCATCACCATACTTCACATCAACCTGAAACTCCTGGACTCAAGTGATACCCCTGCCTCAGCCTCAGAGTGGCTGGGACTACAGGTGCTCGCCATCCCCTATTAATTGTAGAGATGGTGTCTGGTCACGTTACTCAGGTTGTTCTGGAACTCCTGGCCCCATGTGAAATTTTTACCTCACCCTCTCAAAGTATTAGGATTATGGGTGTGAACCACCATGCCCCACTAAATTATTTTAAAAATATTTTTAAAACTGTATTTTAGTTTCTATAAACAGCATTGATTTAAAAATGTATGTTTAAAATTATGCTTAGGGTCTTGGCACCTGTGGCTCAAGCTGCTAAGACACCAGCCACATACACCTGAGCTGGCAGGTTTCAATCCAGCCCAGGCCCACCAAACAACAATGACAGCTGCAACCAAAAAATAGCCGAGCGTTGTGGAGGGCACCTGTAGTCCCAGCTACTTGGGAGGTGGGGAGAATCACTTGAGCCCAGGAGTTGGAGGTTGCTGTGAGCCCACAGCGATTTACCAAGGGTGACAGCTTGCAGCTCTGTCTCAAAAAAAAAAAAAAAATTATGCTTAGGATGAGTTCTGGTATGCAGACAATGTTCATTTTCTTTTTTTTCTTTTTTGAGACAGAGTCTCATTTTGTCACCTTCAGTAGACTGCCATGGCGTCAGCCTACAGCAACCCCCAACTCCTTGGCTTAAACAATTCTCTTGGTTCGGCGCCTGTGGCTCAAGTGGCTGAGGCGCCAGCTACATACACCTACGGTGGCGGGTTCAAATCCAGCCCAGGCCCACCAAACAACAATGATGGCTACAACCAAAAAAAATAGCCAGGTGTTGTGGAGGGTGCCTGTGGTCCCAAGTACTTGGGAGGCGGAGGCAGGAGACTTGCTTGAGCCCAAGAGTTGGAGGTTGCTGTGAGCTGTGATGTCATAGCACTCTACCCAGGGCGACAACTTGAGGCTCTGTCTCAAAAAAAAAAAAACAAAAAACAATTCTCTTGCCTCAGCCTCCCAAGTAGGGGAGGTTGCAGCTGTCATTGTTGTTTGGTGGGATGGCGCTGGATTCAAACCCACCAGCTCAGGTGGGTGGCTGGCTCCTTAGCAGCTTGGGCCACAGGCCCCGAGCCCTAAGTGCTAGGATTATTTTTTTTAGAGACAGAGCCTCACTTTGTCACCCTTGGTAGAGTACTGTAGTATCACAGCTCACAGCAACCTTCAGCTCTTGGGTTTAGGTAGGGTGACCAGACATCCTGCTTTTCAGCAATTTGTCCTGCGTCCCGTGGTGTTTTTTAAAAGTCCAGATTTTTGGAAAGAATGCACGAATGGGCGGGAGAACAAGAAGGGAATATACGATTTTCGGCTGCAATGTGGCTATTTCACCAGAATATGAGTTTTATATTACTTTTGTTAATTTTATAATGTTAAACTGTAATAATAACAAATAATTGCTGAGAAGTAATTATCGAGACCTGCTTATCCAAGTTTGCATTGTTGTCAGGCCCTGCCCTGCCCCGCCCCCCCCCATGTTGTCCCGCCTTACCGATGTTAAAATCTGGTCACCCTACTTTAAGTGATTCTCTTACCTCAGTCTCCTGAGTAGCTGGGACAACAGGCGCCTGCCACAACACCTGGCTATTGTTTTGTAGCAATTTGGCCAGAGCCAGGTTCAAACCTACCACCCTCGGTTTATGGGCCTGGCACCCTAATTACTGAGCCACAGGCGCTGCCCTCAGATGCTAGGATTACAGGTGTGAGCCACCATGCCCAGCCAATGTCCATATGAAAAAAAAAAAAAAAGGATGGTACTTAATTTTTTTCCCAGTTCTGTGATTTAGTACTCTTTTTGAAAACCTCCATAGTATAAAAATACAGACACATGAGGGCACTCTAATCAATCATTTAAAGGGAAAACATTGAAATTAAGAAAATGAAGACTAGCCTTTTATGGGTGATGTTGGGGTAATTCAGCCAGTACTCATCAAAACGGAATTTCCTAACACCTTAAGGTCACTGTATTTTAGATTAGTTAAGGTAGTTTTCTCAGCAGCCCTTATTCCACCTTATAGAACCAGCTCTAACTGGTCCTGAAATTATAATTTTCCTTGGAATTTATACAGACTAATATACTTCTATGTGTATACCTCAAAGAATTGAAATCAGGGACTCACACAGATACTTCCACCAGTGTTCATAGCAGCATTATTCACAATAGTCCAAAGGCAAAAATCCAAATATTCATAAACAGATGAAAAATATGCATACAATGGAATATTAGTATTAAAAAGGAATGAAATCCTGACACATGTTGCAATATAGATGATGAACTTTGAAAACACTGTGCTAAGTGAAATAAACCAGACCCAATAGAACAAATACTGTATGATTTCACTAGATGAGGCACACAGGGGAAAGGAGAATGGGAAGTCACTGCTTAATGGATACAGAGTTTCTGTCTGAGACAATGAAAAAATTGGGTATGGATTGAGGGGATGGTTGCATAACATTGTGAACACAGTTAATGCTACTGAACCATACAGCTAAAATGATTAATTTCATAAATATGTTGTATAAATTTATCACAATTGTTAAAATGTAACAAGTAAATATCTGAAGTCTGTGAAAACAAGCCATCAAACTTTTCTCCTCTCCTTTCTGCTCCCTCTTATTTACTTATTTAATTTTTGGAGACAGGGTCTCACTCTGTCACCTAGGCTAGAGTGCAGTGAGTGGTGGCATCAAACTCCTGGGCTCAAGGCATCTTCCTGCCTCAACCTCCTGAGTGGCTGGTTCTATAGGCGCCCCTCACAACACCTGGCTAGTTTTTCTATTTTTAGTAGAGATGGGGTGTCACTCTTGCTCAGGTTCATCTCCAACTTCTGAGGTCAAGGATCTTCCCACCTCGGCCTGCCAGAGCCATGGGATTACAGGCGTCAGCCATCTCCCCCGGCCGCCTTCCATTTAATGTGTCCTAGCATTATGAAGCTGGGAAAGGCGAATTATCCTAATTAAACGCAGATGTGTATAGTGTGAAGTTCTACAGAGTTCACCTCAGTCACTCACTACAGTTTCACAACTTTCTCTGATATTAAGAAGAATGGTTTTCTGTCAGCAGGAAAATAAGTATTTATGAACACGACACAAAATGGGTTTCGGGAAAAAATATAATGGAATGTATTCAGAGCAATTTCTGGTTCTTTTTTTTTAATTTTTTTTTTAATGTCAGCTGTTTTATTTATTTACTTTTGGTTGTTGTTGTTGTTGTTGCATTCTGGCTGGGGCCAGGGCTTGAACCTGCCACCCTCAGCATATGGGACGGGTGCCCTACTCCCTGAGCCACAGGCACTGCCCCTCTGGTTATTTATAAAGGTTGTGCATTATAAGTTTGAATCCCTCAGGGAGATTATTAAAGGTTTCCAAATTCCTAAAATAACACACTTTCTTTTCAGGTGCGTCTGTGGGAGACCAAGTGTACAGCATTTATAAGCACAATACTTATAAGGCTCTGTTTCAGAAAGAGGTGTATGTAAACAGTCTCAGTAAAGCATCTGCTCATTTCCAAGAATAAAAAGTATATAAATTTCATAACATTCCTAGAAGAATTAAGCATACAGGTAGTATAATTATTACTCAGAAGATAGGTTACTTTGTTACCCTAAGAACTCTTTGTATTTTTGCAAATGAGCATACATGCCTCTCTGGCATTAGTACTGCAGGCAGTGCTTCCATGAACCAGTCCGGATGCACCTAACTGGCCTTGCCATGTTAACCCTTATAGCTATTTTTCACACTACAGCATAAGGAATAGTGTTTTTAAAGGCCCAATAGTTCTCTCTCTCTCCCTCTCCCCGTCGTTCTTCTCTACTCTCCTTCTCTCTCTTCTCTTCTCCACTCTCTCCTCACCTCTCTCCTCTCTTCTCTTTTCTCTCCTCCTTGGTTCTGCTCTGCAGCTTTCCTCCCCCTCCAATAAAGACCTTTTGTACAAAAATAAATAAATAAAATAAAGGCCCCTGGCTCGGCGCCTGTGGCTCAAGTGGCTAAGGCACCAGCCACATACACCTAAGGTGGCGGGTTCAAATCTAGCCCAGGCCCACCGAACAACAATGACGGCTGCAGCCAAAAAATAGCCGGGTGTTGTGGCTGGCGCCTGTGGTCCCAGCTACTTGGGAGGCTGAGGCAGGACACTCACTTGAGCCCAGGAATTGGAGGTTGCTGTGAGCTGTGATGCCAGGGCACTCTACCCAGGCGGGTAGCTTGAGGCTCTGTCTCAAAAAAATAAATTAAATAAAGGCCCAATTCTGGCTCGGCACCTGTAGCACAGTGGTTACAGCACTGGCCAATACATTGAGGCTGGCGGGTTCAAACCCAGCCTGGGCCTGCTAAAATAACAATGACAACTGTAACAACAACAACAAAAAAATAACTAGGCATTATGGCAGGCACCTATAGTCCCAGCTACTTGGGAGGCTGAGGCAAGAGAATCACTTAAGTCCAAGAGTTTAAGGTTGCTGTGAGCTGTGACACCACAGCACTTTACTGAGGGTGACATAGTGAAACTCTGTCTCAAATAAATAAAGTCCCAATTCCCTAAAATCGTCCCATTGCAATTTGGAATAAAACCCAACTTCCGGACTAATGTCCTGCAGACCTCTCTACCCTCTTCTCCTCCCCTCCTCCCATCCTCCTAGTTCACAGATCTACCACATCTTCCCTGCCAGCCCAGGACATTCACACTTGCTGCTTTCTCTGCCTAAAACAGTCTACCCCTTGCCCCATCCTCAGTCCTCATGCACTTTATGGTCAAAATCATCTCAGAAGGCCCTTTCAGCTTCTCTGAGGTAGAGTTCTTCCTCACTCCCCCCACTCATCAGTCTTCTCTTTATTTCTCACGTCTTATCTCCCTTCTCATCTATCTGACTTATTATCAGTCTCCCTTTCAGGAACATTAGCTCCTAAAGGGCAGAGGTCCTCTTTTCCCTCTCCATCCCTAGCTCCTAGCTGGATCCACAGAACCTAGCACACAGTGCTCAGTCAGTGCCTATTGAATGATTGAAATAAATTGGATAGGTGGTGCCTGTGGCTCAGTGGGTAGGGCACCAGCCCCATATGCTGATGGTGGCCGGTTTGAACCTGACCCCTGCCAGCTAAAACAGTAGTGCCAATTGCAACAAAAAAAAGCCAGACATTGTGGCAGGCACCTGTAGTCCCAGCTACTCGGGAAGCTGAGGCAAGAGAATCACTTAAGCCCAAGAGTTGGAGGTTTGCTGTGATCTGTGATGCCATGGCACTGTACCCAGGGCCACAAAGTGAGACTCTGTCTCAAACAAAAAAAAAAAAAAAGAAAGAAATTGGATAAATTAGTAGGCTGCTCCCACTAAAATAAGACATGAGTTATAGGATCTGGAAATCACTTCTTTTTTTTTTTCGAGACAGAGTCTCACTATGTCACCCTGGGTAGAGTACTGTGGCATCACAGCTCACAGCAACCTCAAACTCTTGGGTTTAAGTGATTCTTTTGCCTCAGCCTTCCCAGTAGCTGGGACTACAGGCGCCGAGCCCTCAAAATGGTTTTTAAACAGACCCATTTCTTCATGAGTCTGTAGAGTATCAACAACATATTTACCAGTAACAAGTTGTAAGGGGCAGGCTGGGCACAGCGGCTCACACCTGTAATCCTAGCACTCTGGGAGGCCAAGGCAGTTGGATTGTTTGAGCTCACAAGTTCAAGACCAGCCCGAGCAAGAATGAGACCCGCCCATCTCTACTAAAAATAGAAAAACTGAAGCAAGAGGATTTCTTAAACCCAAGAGTTGGAAGTTGCTATGAGCTATGATGATGCCATGGCACTGTATGCAGGGTGACAGCTTGAGATTCTGTCTCAAAAAAAAAGAGAAATTGTAGAGGGCAACTACAAAAGTTTAATTAATGGTTAAAAGGCTTTATTCAGCTCAGTCACTTGCTAGCTGGTCAATTTGAGTCACTTATCTGACTCACAGATTCTTGATTCATAAACTGGGAATAGTAACAACAGTAGAACCTCCATAGTTGACTGCCTCTTTTTTCTTTTTTTTGAGACAGAGCCTCAAGCTGTCACCCTGGGTAGAATGCCGTGGCATCACAGCTCACAGCAACCTCCATTGACCACCTCTTTAAGTTTACTTAATTTTCATAGACTGGACCTGTAGAACATGTACTGAGGCCTGGTTCCTTATGTTGACCACCTACGTTTGTTGAACAATTTGTTACAGTCCCTTCAGTGGTTAACTAATAGGCTCTATTGTGTATTACAATAAAAATACAACAAAAATAATTAAATATTCCTAATATTTCTGTCATGAGAAATAAATACATCTAACATTGTAGTGTGTCAACTATACACTAAGCAATCAACAAATGTGAGCCATTATAATCATTATCATCATTCTGATTTTATGTCATTTTGAAATGGGGAAAGAGGGTCAAATTAAGAGGCTAATTCCCTCTAATGCCCAAGAATAACTGATTCCATGAAATCTTTTTTGCTTTTTTTTTTTTTTTTTTGCAGTTTTTGGCCAGGGCTGGGTTTGAACTTGCTACCTCTGGCATATGGACCAGTGCTCTACTCCTTTGAGCCATAGGCGCCCCCCTTTTCTACTTTTGTTATTCAAATTAATATGAGGGTACATTTTTTAAGTTACATTATTCTCCCTTCAGGGTGAAGTTCTAGAAATCTTCATTAAAAGTTAGCACTGTGACTCAGCACCTGTTGCACAGTGGTTACCGCGCCAGCCATATACACCAAGGGTGGAGGGTTCAACCTAGCCTGGGCCAGCTAAACAACAATGACAGCTCCAACAGAAAAATAGCCAGGCATTGTGGCAGGCTACTATAGTCCCAGCTACTTGGGAGGCTGAGGCAAAAGAATCCCTTAAGCCTAAGAGTTTGAGGTTGCTGTGAGCTGTGACACCACAGCACTCTACCAAGGGTAATATAGTGAGGTTCTGTCTCAAAAAAAAAAAATTTTCAGATTATTCACCTGTATTATGTGAAGTATAATTTATATTGCAAATATCATTAAATAATTGTGAAATTAACTCCAGTATGTAGCATGATTCCATTTTTTGTCTTCAGAGAAGAATGGTACAGCAGGAAAAATAGGTATTGCTGTGATAGGTTTTTTTGTTTGTTTGTTTATTTGTTTTTTTTTTGAGACAGAGCCTCAAGCTCTCGCCCTGGGTAGAGTGCTGTGGCATCACAGCTCATAGCAACCTCAAACTCCTGGCTTAAGCGATTCTCTTGTTTCAGACTCCCTAGTAGCTGGGACTATAGGTGCCTGCCACAATGCCCAGCTACCTTCTTTTGGTTGTAGTTGTCATTGTTGTTTGGCAGGCCCAGGCTGGATTCGAAACCACCAGCTCTGATGTATGTGGCTGGCGCTTTAGCTGCTTGAGCTACAGGCCCCAAGCCTACTGTGATAGTTTTAAAATGATACAAGTATCTCAAATTTATTTCCTCTCTTATAAAATCATATCACCAGTATCTGCATTTTGTTAATTTAAAGTGAGGTTGATAGTGGTACCACAGTTAAAAATCTCTCTTGCTTTGACATGAAGCCTCCTTTGTTTTTACAGTTGGGCATTCAATGTGAGATCTCACCTACTCTGCACACAGTAGGACAAAAAAGCAGAACTGAGAGTTTTGATATCTCTATAAACCATCAGCATTCATGAAAAATCAAAAACAAACAAAAACAGGAGTAGGCCACTGACTCATAGCAAAGTCCCAAGTCATTGTAAAGGAACAAGCAAACCCAGGGAATAACCTGGATGTCTCTCTCATCTTCTGTATCCGGCATGCAAGCCACACTGGTCCTGCCACTCATTTCCAATATGCATGTCATCATTTTCTCTTTTTTTTTTTTTTTTCTTTTTGCAGTTTTTGCTGGGGCCGGGTTTGAACCTGCCACCTTCGGCATATGGGGCTGGCACCCTCTTCCTTTGAGCCACAGGAGCCACCATCATTTTCTCTTAAGGAATGAGCAGGTCCCAAAATACATGCCTCTTACAGTGGGCATTGTTTTTATAGACATTGTGATTAGTGAATTTGCAACTTAGTTATTTCACTAAGTTTTCACTTTGAAGGAAAAAGTAAGACCTTTTATTTTTTAAAAAATATCTAGGGGCTGCGCCTGTGGCTCAAAGGAGGAGGGCACCAGTTCCATGTACCGGAGGTGGTGGGTTCAAACCTGTCCCTTGCCGAAAACTGAAAAAAAAAAAAAATTGTCTAGATGTGTTTTGTAATATGACAGAAAGAATGCCAGATTATTTTCCCATAAGGATATTAAAAAATAATGAAACAGACATGGTGCCCATAGCTCAGTGGATTAGGGTGCAGGCCACATGCACTGGGGCTGGTGGGTTCAAACCTGGCCCAGGCCTGCTAAACAACAACAACAACAACAAAATAGCCAGGCGTTGTGGCAGGCACTTGTATTTCCAGCTACTGGTGAAGCTGAGGCAAGAGAATCACTTAAGCCCAAGAGTTTGAGGTTGCTGTGAGCTATGACACTCTACCGAGGGCGACACAATAAGACTCTGTCTCAAAAAAATTAATTAATTAAAATAAAAAATAATGAAACAGAAACGAATTTGAGCTTTCTCCTTGTAGACTACAGGCAAGTCTCATGTTCTACTCTGAAAAATGGAAATAAGAAAAGATACCCGGGCTGTGCCTGTGGCTCAAAGGAGTAGAGCACCAGCCCCATATGCCAGAGGTGGTGGGTTCAAACCCAGCCCTGGCCAAAAAAACTGTAAAAAAAAAAAAAAAAGAAAAGAAAAGATTCCCATCTACTTCATAGGATTATCATGAAGGTCAGATAAAAGTAGTGACACTATAAAGCAATTCACTGATCTATTTTTTTTTTTTTTGAGACAGAGTCTCATTGTGTCACCCTCAGTAGAGTGCTATGGTGTCACAGCTCACAGCAACCTCAAACTCTTGGGCTTAAGGGATTCTCTTGCCTCAGCCTCCCAAGTAGCTGGGACTACAGGTGTCCACCACAATGTCCAGCTATTTTCTTGTTGTAGTTGTCATTGTTGTTTAGCAGACCTGGGCAGAGCTTGAACCCACCAGCCTTGGTGCATGTGGCTGGTGCCCTACCCACTGAGCTACAGACACTGTCCATGATCTATTTTTTTTAACTATTTATTTTTATTTTGAGACAGAGTCTCACTCTGTTGCCCTTGGTAGAGTGCCATAGTGTCATAGCTCACAGCAACCTCATACTGTTGGGCTCAAGTGATCCCCTTGCCTCAGCCTCCTGAGCATGTGGGCCCACAGAGTGAGGTCTCACTCTGGCTCAGTCTAGTCTCCAACCTGTGAGCTCAGGCAATCCACCGCCTTGGCCTGAGTGCTAGGATTACAGGCCTGAGCCACCACCAATTCACTCACTGATCTAAGCAAAAAATTTCTGAGCACTTACGTAGCATGCTTAGCCCTGCTGTAAGTACTGTGCTTACAGGAGTAAAGAAAAGGACAAATTCCCTAACCTAGACGGGGACATTACAATTGGGAAGGCGAACAATAACAAAGGCACGTGCACACATGTAAATGTGTGTATGTATACATGCATAATTTTCAATCACAGAACATTCCATGGGAAAGAAATGGGGTGCCATGCTCTGAGTGGTGCCGACTGAGATAAGGGCAGCCAGGGAAGAGCTCAGAGATGGGGTCAGGCAGAAGGCAAGCTCCAGGGCCCAGCACAGTGGCTCACGCCTGTAATCTTAGCATTCTGGGAGGCTGAGGTGGGTGGATTGCTTGAGCTCATGAGTTGAGACCTGTCTGAGCAAGAGCCAGGCCTCCTTTCCTAAAAATAGCCAGGCTCCAGGACAGCTGAGATGGCCCATGCTGCACGTAGGGAGAAGTAAGGAAGAGGGCGGGAGCAGCTAGGACAAAGGAGAAAAAGGTAAGGCAATAGGAGTGGGCAGGGGCGGGTCACCTGTCAGAGGCCATTGTCAGAAATGTGAATTTTATTTTAATTAGAATAGGTGCTATGGTGGTTGGGATTCTTACGGCTAACAAGGGAAGGGTCTGACGAATTTAAGAAAAAGAAAAGATTGGGAAGAAGTTGAAAAGCTCACAGAATCACCAACAAGCCTGGTGAGTCAGGCTTGAGAAATGTGCAATCACTCAAGTGAGGCTGGGCAGGCGCCAGAACAGTGAGAATCTTCTCCCAGAACTAGTGCCAAGGGGATGGCTGCTGCTGCCACCAGTGTGGGCTCCAGGCTACACACTGGGGTTCAGGGCGGTGCCTCCAATCCATCCTGTCAACCTTCAGTGGGTAACAGGACCCTGCAACACGCAGGGCTGTGGAATTTTAGGCATCTGTGCCCTCAAGGTGCTCCTGTGGCATTTTAAGCTAACTATGCCTGCACTAGGCCTGACCTTCACTGACCACTTGAGTCATTTTTCCACCTGTGGGCAATGAACTGAAGAAGAAAAAAAATAGACATGAGTGTGTGCCTTGAGCCCACAGCATAAAGAACACACTGATGTCATATTTTCTTTTCTAAGGCTACAGTTATGACAGGACTGTATGTAAAATATTAGATGCTGGAGAATGAAGACACACCTTTTTCAGAACAGAAGCATTTGTCACCTATCACAAGGGCTCTGTGTTCTGTGAAAGGAAGTTGGGGTGCCCAGTGAGGACCCACGTTTTTCATAGCTGGGAGTCTTCCTCACCAGGTATGACTCACTCACATTCTTAGCTACCAGACTCAAGTATAGGAGAATATTTATTTTTGAGACAGAGTCTCACTATGTCACTCTGGATAGAGTGATGTGGTGTCACAGCTCACGCAACCTCTAACTTTTGGGCTAAAGCAATTCTCTTGCCTTAGCCTCCCAAGTAGTTGGGACTACTGGCATCCGCCACAACACCCGGCTACTTTTTTGTTGCAGTTGTCATTGTTGTTTAGCTGGCCCAGGCCGGGTTCGAACCCCCCAGCCTCCATGGGCTGGCGCTGTAACTACCGTACTACAGGCGCCGAGCCAGGAGAATATTTATTTTAATCATTTTCTTTCACAACACTAAGTCCTGAGCAAGGAAAAGAGAGAAAAAGCAAAGGACCTGGGTGCGGTGGCTCACACCTATAATCCTAGCACTCTGGGAGGCTGAGACGGGTGGATTGCCTGAGCTCATGGGTTCAAGACCAGAGACCAGTCTGAGCCAGAGCGAGAACTCATCCCTAAAAATAGCCAGGTGTTGTGGCAGGCCCCTCTAGTCCCAGCTACTTGGGAGACTGAGGCAAGAGAATCCCTTGAGCCCAAGAGTTTGAGGTTGCTATGAGCTGTGACATCAAGGGTGACAAAATGAGACTCTGTCTCAATAAGAAAAGAAAAGAAAGCAAAGGAGTAGGCTGTGTTGTGTGCAGAAGACAGACAGAGAACACAGGCGACTCCGGCTCACCCGCAGCTGTGCCCAGGCCGTTGCTTGGGGATAAACGGGGTGGCAGTTACAGGCCCAGGGAAAGAACTTTAACAGGCATCCATTCAGGACAATTACATGGTGGAGAAACCAGAAATAGTTTCCAGCTTACTTCTGGGAGTGCTAGAGTAATAATAGGCAAACAGTTGAGAGGGCCCTGTTACTTAAACAGAGGTGACTGGCATTTTACGTTTAGATGGTATTTTTAACCTGGAAACCAGAGGTTTTTCAGTCCTGGCTGCACATTAGAATCACCTGGAAAATCAAAACAAAAGCAACAATGGAAACAAAATTCCCCAGGGAAGGCCGGCAGCAGGTGCAGGAGCTGCTCTGACAGGACAGGGCACAAGCCAGGTGTCAAGACAGGCTCTCAAGGCTTCAGACATCTCTTCAGAATTTGTAAGACTGAATAAGAGATCCAAGTTTTTGCTTCATCTATTCTGGTACACAGCCTTAGCATTGCATGCCCCAGTTTTTTTGTGTGTTGTTCTTTCCGAATTTAAATTTTAATTGCCTGTCCTTAAAAAAAAAAAAAAGTAAGCCTTGAGGATTTGTAGTAGATCTATTTCTCTTCATGTCTATAATCTTTAGGCTTCCAATAACATCCAGATGGTTACTCTCCTTAACTCTTTCCTCTGTGGAGGTGTGAAGGTACATAACTGCAAATGTGCAGTGTGCGCTGAGGGCATGAATTGGGCATGACTGCGCAGCAGCTGGGACCCTACAAGGGCCTATTTGTCATTCTTCAAGACAAAGGGAAGGCTAGCAGCCAGGGCTTCCTGCTTTGCACTCAGGCGCTGGGGGAGTGGGACGGTTCCCAGCAGGCGCCTAAAGACCAGGCTGTCACTCTGCACAGCACTGCAGGGCAGGCAGACAGGTGCCTGGTGTGCTCTGTGAGCCTAGCAACAACTGTGAACGTCTGAAACCTTAGCTTCACAGCTAGGGGAAAAGGAAACTCTCCTGGAGGGAGCAGGGACTACAAACAGTTTGGTAGTAAATGTACTTATGTATCCAATAAGGTCACCTCCACAGAGTATTTTGGGAGGTTTGGGGGTGGGGCACAATTGGCCCCTGGGTGAAGCAGGGGCTTTCCACAGGAAGAGTGTAATTAAGAGCTGAATTCCTGACTAGGAAGGTTTTTCTTTAGGGTGTGCTGAACATTATGGGGCTTTCTCTCCCGGTTACTTGAAAGACAAAGAAACCCGGAAGCGGCTCTGTGCAGTAGCTCAAGTGGTTAGGGTGCCCACCACATGCACTGGGGATGGTGGGTTTGAACCTGCCTGGGCCTGCTAACCAACAATGACAACAAAAAAAACTAGCTGGGTATTGTGGCAAGCACCTATAGTTGGGAGGCTGAGGCAAGAGAATCGCTTAAGTCCAAGAGTTTGAGGTTGCTGTGAGCTCTGACACCACCGCACTCTACTAAGGGCAATGTAGTGAGACTCTGTCTCAAAAAAAAAAGGAAAAAAACCCAGAAGCAACCAGCAGCCAGGAATGTGAGGACTTCCACTCACCTAAGGCCTTGCAGCTGCCCCCAGGCATTGCCCTTAGGCTCTCCCTGCTGCTGGGTGGTTTGATCATCAGGAAGGTTTCTTTTGGGCAGCACCTGTGGCTCAGTGAGTAGGGCGCCAACCTCATATACTGAGGGTGGCGGGTTCAAATCTGGCTCCAGCCAAACTGCAACAAAAAATAGCCGAGCGTTGTGGCGGGTGCCTGTAGTCCCAGCTACTCCGGAGGCTGAGGGAAGAGAATCACCTAAGCCCAGGAGTTGGAGGTTGCCATGAGCTGTGACTCCACAGCACTCTACCAAGGGCAATAAAGTGAGACTCTGTCTCTAAAACAAACAAACAAACAAAAAAAAACCCAAAAAAACCCTTCCCCTTCTCACTCTGACTCAGGCTGATCTCAAACCCCTGAGCTCAGGCAATCCACCTGCCTCGGCCTCCCATGCTAGAATTACAGGCGTGAGCCACCAGGCCCAGCCAATCACCATGAAGGTTTCTGATCAGGGAACAAGTGCCAGCAATTACCTGAGTCCTTCTTCACAACTGCCATGATGAACAGGAACCTAGTACCTGATTCCCCTCACTTTTGCCCCTGTTAACCTTCCAGCAATTTTTTCTACATTAAATATTTTATTACTATAACTTCTTTTTTTTCTTTTTTTTTTTTGAGACAGAGCCTCAAGCTAGCCCCTGGGTAGAGTGCTGTGACATCACAGCTCACAGCAACCTCCAATTCCAGAGCTCAAGCGAGTCTCCTGCCTCAGCCTCCCAAGTAGCTGGGACCACAGGCGCCCACCACAATGCCTGGCTATTTTTTGGTTGCAGCCGTCATTGTTGTTTGGCGGGCCCAGGTTGGATTCGAACCCACTATCTTAGGTGTATGTGGCTGGCGCCTTAGCCACTTGAGCCACAGGCAACAAGCCTATTACTATAACTTCTAAACTAGGTTACGGCCTGATTCCGTTGGTTTACATTCCAGTTCATTTTATCTTCTTCATGACTTCCTTTTTTTTATTGTTGGGGTATCATTGAGGGTACAAAGAACCAGGTTACACTGCTTGCATTTGTTAGGTAAAGCCTCTCATATAATTGTGTCCTACCCCTAAGAGGTGTGTCGCACACTGTGACTCCCCACCTCCTTCTGTTCTTCCCTCTCTCCACTTCCCCATTCCCCCACCCTCACCACGCACACAAGCGATTGTCGTCATATCAGAATTGAGTACATTGGATTCTTGCTTCTCCATTCTTGTGAAGTTCCAGCAATTTTTAAAGTATCTGATCCCATAAATTAAACCCTTTCTATTTAAAATATGTAGAATAGTTTGTTTTCCAATTCAACACTGATAAAGTTTTTGGTGCCAGAAGTAGCCCCAGGAAACAATCCTCAAAGGTAGTCTGTTTGAGCTGCCATAAAGAAATAACCTTAGGCTCGGCGCCTGTGGCTCAATCGGCTAAGGCGCCAGCCACATACACCTAAGGTGGCGGGTTCAAATCCCCAGCCCGGGCCCGCCAAACAACAATGATGGCTGCAACCAAAAAATGGCCGGGCGTTGTGGCGGGCGCCT